>CM062632.1:44864328-45141828 GCA_025617555.3 Puccinia polysora
GAGAGGACCCAAGGGGTGGATGGATGGGTAGAGGGAAGGTTGTTAGTTTCTTTTTGTTGTTCTCTCTTTCTTTTTAATTTTTATTTCTTGATTTATGAGTTGTTCTTCTTTAATTTGGTGCTTATTATTTTGCAATGCGTAGAAGTTTTTTCTTTATCAAACCCAGGAAATTTAACATTAGTAACATTAAAATCTGAAGCAACAGAAAAAAAGATTAAAGTGATTTTATTGACAAGAGACCTAACACAAGACTGAAGGAAGATAGGACTGCACTCGATGAGCAGACATTTGAGAGACTGGAGGAGATGATCTGAGGAAGATTTGTGGGTTGAGATGCAGAGGCTGAAGCAGAGGCTGATAGATTCTAGCATGAGTGGGTGCGTCAAACATGAGAAAGAAATTCAAGGTGATGAATCTCATCAGGCAATAATTGATGCATGTCAATCGTGTGGGTGATGTGTTTTGAGCAGAGGGCCAAAGAATGATCTTGAGGGATGGAGTACGCGCCGTATATGATGTGAAAGAATGAGAGCAAAGAGGAAACTAGATGAACGATGGAGACAAGGAATCTGGGGATGAGTGAAAGGATGAATGATCCCGTCCAGATTATGAAGTAACCCTGCGTCGAGTTGAATGGCCAGATAGACCTCCATCAGATGGGCTACTCTAAGTGCGCGGTTCGCGGCTGCAGTAGGTTTCCCCGATCCACTGAAAGTTGGGCTCACCCGCGCCCACGTGCATGGAATAACTCAACACGCCCCATGCCTGGTGAGATGAAGAGCTATTATGAGGTTCCATGAGAGCTGAAGAATGATTGGAGGAGTTCAAGGCTGGTAAGACTTGAGCTTTTGGTAAGAGCATCTGCGGGCATTTCTTCCGACTTAACGAGTATGGCGGTGATATTTCCTGACTTCAGTTCTTCTCTCATCCCCTTTGTTTTCAGATCTAGATTTCAAGTCTTGGAGTTGGATCCGAACCGATGTATTTTGTCAATCAAGCCGCTGTTTTTGGTGTGGATTGCGATGGGCTTTGGCTTAGTTGAGAATATCTCGCAGGCTAGAGCCCTAATCCAAGTGGCCTCATGAAATGCATCTACAAAGGCGTTGAGTTCCGCATCCGTGGAACTGAAAGTGAAATTCTTCTGCTTGCAACTGTTCCAGGACACAACACATCCATACGCGGCACATACATAGACAGTTTGAGAGCGTCGAGTTTTGGGATTGTCCGCCCAAGAGGCATCTGAGTAGGCTGAGATCAGGGAGTCAACGTTTTTGACTTTCAAGCTGAGTTGAATGTGAGGAGTCCCCTTCAGGTACTTCCAGGTTTTCTTCACCTCATTCCAGTGGGGAATACCGGGTTTGACGTTAAATCTCGACAGGCTGGAGACTGCAAAGCTGATGTTGGGTCGTGAGTAGCATGCGATATGGTTAAGAAGTCCAACCGCCAAACAATAGTTAACATTGAGTGCCTTAAACTGCTCAAACTCTTTGTCGGTGGCGGGTTTGAGTTGAGCATTCTGAGTTAATGGAGTTTTGCTGGTTCTGGCCTCTTCTAGGCCAAGCTCTTTGAGACCAAGGTCAATGTGCTTTGGCTGGCTGAGCAAGATTTCATCCCGGCGTACCTCAATGTTTATACCAAGAACGGTGTCGGGGTTTTTCACCGTCGATCCCGCAAAACAATCCAAAAATTTTGACTTGAAGTCATTGCCATCTCCAACGAGAACAAGATTGTCCATGTGGAAGAACAGACGAGACTTAACATCACGAGACAGGTAAAGGCAAGGATCACACAAAGACTCCTCAAAACCTACCTCTTTGAACCACGCAGTGAGAGTTTCATACCAATTTTTTGGCGCCTTTTTGAGCCCGTACAGGGACTTATTGAGTCTGAGATACTGTGAGGTTCGCTTCGAGCCCTTGGGAGTGCGAATGATAACTTCCTTGTTGATAGGCAAGTGCAAAAATGCACTTTTGACGTCGAATTGTTGAATTTGTTGATTTGATTTGAGCGCGTACAGTAGTAGTAGTCGTAGAGTGGAAGGCTTCCCGGTTGGAGCAAATGTCTTGGTGTAGTCAAGACCCTCGATTTGGTTGAATCCTTGCACGCAAAGTTGGGCCTTGTATCTGACCGGGTCGCCATGGCAATTTTGCTTTACCTTGAAGATCCAGGTAGTTTTGAGTGCGTTCTTGGGATTGGGACCGTCGTACTCTTCCCAGACAGACAGGTCTTCAATGGAAGTCAGTTCTAGGTCCATTGCCTTGATCCACTCGACATGCTCATCGCATCTGAGAGCATCATCGTACGTCTTAGGCTTGTAATGGTGATAGAAGCCATATCTCTGAGGTGGTTTGACTTGAGACCTATCCCTCAAAACTCAACCCGCTGGAGCGCAATCTGATTGAGGTGGTCCCTGAGGGGTTGCATTGCTACGCACCACAGGTGTTGGATCAGGCTTTTCTTCTGAAGACAACCAAATGGTAGAGTTGCTTTTGTCCGCAGAGCTGACTGATTCATCAGAGTGATCGCAATAGTGATTCCAGGGAATCTGAGAAGAATCGCGGGTTAAGAGAGCTGGGTCAGGCAGGCGAGAACTTAAATCATTGGCACAAGAGCAAACGTTGTCTCAGGGTAGAGGATCAAAATTGAAAGAAAAACCAGGAGCATTAGGTCTTGGCAAAGAGAAGAACTTGACGTGCTTTGAGGAGATAATAGAACTGGATTTTTTTAGTATGCAATACAAAAGGAGGAGAGGATTAAAGCCTACAAGAGTTCCCTCTTCTCCTTTAAAATCAAATTTCAACCCCTACAATGAAGCTCAGTGAGAAAAGAGGTTGAGGTAAACTCACCCCCTTGGTCTGAGTGAAAGACTGCCGGGAACCGGTTGAAGCAATTCCTGATCTTGCTGAAATACAACAGTATGTTTGCCTTGGACTCACACTTGGTGTGTTGGAGGTATATTTGGTTGTATCTACTGTAGTTGTCTATGAGGACCAGCACATACCAATACCCATGTTTGGATGATGGGGTTATCATCAGTACATCCAAGTGAATGGAGTGAAACGGGAGAGGAGCCTGATGCAGGGGGTTTAGATGAGGCAATCTTTTCAGTTTGCAGGAATGACATATGGCACAATTGTTTGCCAGTTGAACCGGGGAAGAGGATTGAACGCCATGAAGTTCAAGGAACTTCCAAAGATAAGGATCCGACGGGTGTCCCAGAATTACATGCCAGTCCATCACTGGTGGGTTATCAACAATGGAGTCAATCGTTGCGGAAGGCAAAGGAGGGTTCCCGACATACAGGTTGCTGACCCAGCGGAATCGAAAGACTATTGAGTCCGACGACTTGATGAGTACTGACCTGTGTTTTTGGACTACCTTGAGACCGTGGTCTTTGAGTTGCAAGGTGGAGATGAGGTTTCTGGGTCCTCCTGGTACATGGTATACTGGATGAAATGACACTGAACCAAGGTTTAGTTTTCCTACGTGAGTGATCCAAACTTGTCAGCCTCCTGGATGCCAAGACCCTTTCTATTGTTTAGCTACCAGAGGTGATATTGTAAATAATAAATCTATTATTTAATAATTGCAGAAAAAATCCATAGAATACTTGGATTAAGCTTATTTCAAGTTTAAATGGTTTGTTTATTGTTTATTTTTTTGAATCAAAATTGATTAATAAATATCTATAGAGGGGCCACAATTATATTGGGGATCTTTAACACCTCTCTTCAGGGATTTCAGTATGAAAACACATATTCCTGGTTACTTTGGGTTCTTTAGTTTAAAGATTATTATACCCAAAGATAATATGTATATAAAATACACAATGGAGTGGTAGGGCCTTGTAGACAAGCTACCACGACAGAGAAAGGATAATAAGACTCACTGGTATATTATTAAATCCTTTGGGTATCTGTTTGGGACGTGTACTGATGGGTTAAACCTGTATACTGGGGTTATAAGGTTTTTCAGCAGTTTTAATAGATAAAAAGGGGTTTGAAGACGGATATTACTGATCAGAAATTGCCATAAATCACTTAATTATCTCTTATAAGTATTTGATTACCTTGGAACGGCGTCTGGATTTGAATATTACTGGGTCTCTGACCAACAACATCCTAAAAAGAGCTCTGTATTTATAGTATTTGGGGTCCCAATATGGTCCTTCTGAGGGTTGTAGGTGCTCAAAGGGACGGACACTAAGGCTAGCAGGGTAACCATGGGATGGCCTGTCATGTGGTCTTGGTTCTATAGCCCGGGTAGCATCCAATTCCTTAGGGTATGGGAATTATTCTACCTTATAATGAACATTAGGACGTGTGAATAATACTAATCTGTCCTATTAATGTATTATTTAATTAATTATCCTTAGTATATGTTCCCAGTAATCTAATAATTATATTATTAGACATCTTTACGTACATTTTGATGTCAGGTAAGTTCTCATTATGTATTATATAACTGGATTAAAAGTCATAATATTGATTTTACTCTTTATTGTCGAGTTCCAGTTGATTTGTTAAGATAATTACTTAAAAATATAAGTCATGAGAATTCATGTAATATTATTACATCATTATCTTTCTTAGTATGTCACAAACATTTTGATGTATATTAATTCTCACAAAAGTATATTGAAGCATTTTAATATATTTTTTGAAGCTGTCATTGTCTTATTTTCGACATTTTTGATTATTTGCATTATATTAAATAAAAAATACGTGTAAATATTATTTAGGTATTTTTATATAATATTATGTATATTTAGACAGTCTACTATCCACGGGAACCTTTATTACATATGTAACAAGTTCCCGTGTATGTTGTAGCCTGTTTACGCGGTACCCGGGCCTCCTGTCACGATGTCAGCCCGTAGTCCTGCGGCTGTGTACTTGTCAGAGGCTTGGGGCTGCGTACACGACCCTGAAGAGTTGACACGGCTGTATCTCAGCTGCACGCGGGTGCTGTGGCTGGCGCGGCTGCGTGTGGAAATTGTGACAAAACACATTTCCGCCCGTAACTCCTAAAATATACACAACACCTCAATTCTGACTGAATTTTAGGTGTGAAACCTATACGTGACAATGTGTGTGAAGTATTTAATTGGGCAAAAAGCTCAATACTGGAGACGTAGTATTTTGGTTCTTTTTTCTTAATTATTTAAAAATATAAGGAGTTGGATTTCAAGGGTGGGGTCAGTAAGTGACCCTACCTAATTTTGAATGGAGAATCCATTACTGTAATAATATTTATTGTTTTTCCTACTCCTTCTTAGGTTAGTTTTATTATTATTATTTTAATGTTATTTTAGTTACTTTTGCAGCTTGCTCCGCAATAGTAGCAAGCTGACATTCCCCCACTCCAAGATATGGTCATATCTGAAAAAAATCTGGAGAAAGTTGGGAGAAAAAAATTAACTTCATAGGTGCTTCAGTGCCTTTTACTGGCTCTGTAATTTCTGAGATGTATTGGTCCGTCAGGTATATTATTTTCTGGTAACCATTCATCTTTCTCTGTAGATTCCCCTTTGTATCTTACTAAGTATATTCTGATGTCTTTTCCTTGTACCCTCTCTTTCTTATCTCTCAATATCCTGCTGACTTTCCCTTTTTCTTTTACGGGGTCAGGTTCTATTGGGACTATTGCTGGAGGGAGGTTGCTGCCTTCTCTTGGTTTAAATTGTTTGACTAGGCTAACAGGAAATAACAGATGTTTTCTTGATAATTCTTCACTCAAGATTACTTCCACAGCATTTTTTCCATGCATCTTTTTGATACCAAATGTTCCAACAAAGGCTGGTTTCACCTTCCTGTTTCCTGCCAGGTTGTTGAAGTTAGTTGTAGATATCAAGATCTGGTCTCCTATCTTAAAGTCAGGTTCTTTATGGGATTTGTCCCAACTTTGTTTGTTGTATTCAACAGCTTCTTCCACACATTTCTGAGCATGGTTATTTGCTACATCTATCATCTTTTTAAAGTCAAGAGATTTTGGATGAATAGTGGCTAAGTTATAGTTCACGTTATTCCTAGGGAGTTTTGGAATCCATCCTCTTTCTAGTATGTAAGGGGCTTCCTTGGTGGTAGAATGTTTACTGCTGTTATAAGCCATTTCTAGGGCTGGGAGTAGGCTGACCCAATCATGGCAATAACCATCAGAGTTTCTGTATTCTAGACCAAAGCTACAGAACCTCCTTAGCATATCTTCTAGGGTCTGTATCATCCTTTCAGCTAATCTGTCAATTTGGGGATGATATGCTGTAGAAAATGCTAGGGTAGTACCCAGTATATCATGTAGATTCCTCCAAAATTCAGATGTGAATTTGGGGTCTCTGTCACTGATTATAATCTTGGGTATACCCACAACAGCTATTATCCTATTCCAGAATAGTAAGGCTACATCCATAGCACTATCCTTGTTGTGGTTAGGTAAGAATTTTGCCTTTTAGGAATGTCTGTCAACTATAACTAGGAAAGAGTTAAAAGAATGAGTACCTCCAGGGGGGAGAGCAGTGACAAAATCCATGTTGATAATTTCCCACCTGGTGGTAGGTTCAGATATCTTCTGTAAGAGTCCAAACTTTTTCCCGTAGTTTTATTAGATTGCTGGCAGGTTTCACAGGTGGTAGCATATTCTGTAGTCACTTCTTTCCAGTCTATCCACCAGGCAGTTTGTTTCACTTTTTCTAAGGTTCTTTCTTTGGATAAATGTCCTGATGAACAGTTGTCATGGCATTCCTGGAGTATATGCTGTATATTCTCTTTGTTGCTCAGTACTAATACGCTGGAATGTTGGTGTCTATAGTAAAGGAGAATATCCCAAAAGGTAAACCTTCCTGCTTTATAGGGTTTAAGTAGTGAAGCCGGTAGGCTATTTTTCAAAGCTGCTTCTGGGGATTCACATTCCATAATGGTGATCAGCAGCTTGATCTCAGGAGAGTAGCTATCCCTTACTAATTTGAAGAAAGCAGTATCTAATTCACATAAGTGGATTCCCATTATTGGAGCACTTAATTAAAAAAGATTGATATTCCAGATAGGAAAGATATCTTGATCTTCAGGGTCATATGCTGCATTGTTAGAGTCATTAGGAAACTCATTCCTACTCAGACTATCCGCATTCTGATGTTTAGCTCCAGCTTTATGTACTATAGTCATCTGCCCTCTATATTGTTGTATAGCAATTTGCCACCTGAGCATATGTCTGCTGGGGGTTTTCATGTTCATAAGAGTTCTTACAGCATTGCAGTCCGTGATTACTTGAAAAGTGGTGCCTTCTAAGTAATGATGCAGCTTCTCTAAAGCCCATACCAGTGCCAAAAATTCCAATTGACTGGCCCCATATCTCTTCTCAGTATCTTTGATCTGTCTAGATATGAAGAGTACAGGTTTTTCTACTGGTTTATCTTCTTCTATCCTTTCCTGATGTAAAGCAGCTCCTAGCCCTTCCATGCAAGCATCAATGTATAGTTTGAAGGGTTTAGAGTAATCTGGTTGGATAAGTAGAGGAGTAGAGGTCATAGCTATTTTTAATTCCTCATAGTTCTTTAGTCTCTCATGAGTCATTTCAAATAGTGTATTGTTGTTGCATACCTCATACAGACTTTTAGTTATCATAGCAAACTTTGGTATATATTTTCTGTGATAACTGCAGAAACTGATGAAGGACAGTAATTCTGTCTTGTTTTGAGGCATAGGTCTATTCATAACAGCAGCTATCTTCTTTTGATCAGCAGCTAGAGTTAGACCAGAGACTATATTTCCTAAGGCTTTCAATTCTCTGTAGCCAAAATTGTTGGAGTATATCCATATCTCCATATATCTCCATCTCTCTCCATCTCTTTATTCCACATTTCTTTATTTCTTTATCTTTCTCTTAACTCAACTTCTCCATATTATCCTTTATCCTCTATATTCTATTACTCTATGTCTCTATCATTTCCATTCTATTCCTACTCAACTGTTACACACTCATCCCTGCTCAATCACTGAACCCGCGCTGTTTCATCTACTCATACTGAATATTCATTGTAATATCTTCATTTCACACTCCATGTGACATCTGAATACAGTGTCTCTACCTGAGGACAGAGCCTGAGACAAGTGGAAGGATTCCTTTCCTCATCCTTCCACTTCACATCTCACTCTGGTATACCTCAGGTAAGAAATGTCTTTTCCTTTCTTTTCCATTCTACTCTCTATGTTTCCTTCACTTATGAAATTCCTCCATCCTTCCACTTCACGTCTCACTCTGGTATACCTCAGCTCAACCGGTTATGAGCCCAGAGCGCTCAATCAATTAAACCAAATCAAGTAGAAGGATCCGGCAAACTGTCTTAGCCGTTATACAACCACCATGGATGAAACTCAGAATTCACATCCAGTCTTCAAGACGCCATCGATCATCCCATTGAACTCTCCCGGATCAGATTCTAATTACCTCGACTGGGCAATGATCCTAAGAATACACTTCCAAGCCTCCGGGGTTGGTCAAGTCCTTACGGAAGACTCCCCAAAATCAAATGTCAAGACATGGTCAAGGGATAATCTGGCAGTCTGCTCAGTTAGATCAAGGTCAATTGGACCTTCAAACTTTCAGTTCATAAGAAAACACAAAGAGAGTGCTATTGGAATGTGGAAAGCCCTTCAAGAAGCCCACCAAGACAATTCCTCTGGGGGCAGAATGTACTGGCTCCGCAAGCTCCTCCTCACCAAACTCAACGATAAGGATATGACGACTCACCTCTCCGAGATAGTTTCCTATGGAGAGAAACTATCCTCACTGATTACCACCTAAAACTCACTCACAGCGGACGATCTGCAATCTACCGCTATCCTTCTGTCCCTTCCCGATGACTGGCTCGGATGCGTCTCAGGAATGATGAATGACAAATCAGTTCCCTCATCAAAACTGATCAACGCCCTAAAGCAAGAACATCTGCAAAGACAAACCAGAAGCGAGGATAACTTCACTATAAACTCTGCTAAGAACTTAAAAACCTATCCCAGAAGCTCAGGTCGACGCGAGGTAGAAACACAAGGATTCTCTAAAACATATTTCTGCACAAATTGCAGGACGGAGGGTCACTCATTTTCAAGATTCCCGGAAGTTCTTGAAGCACTCGAATACTCTAAGAGAAACAGAAAATCTCAGAAAAACCAGTCTTCGAAGTCAAGACAAGCTAAAGCAAATCTTGCGATAGCAAAAGATGACAACGATGATGACAACTTCACCGATTCCAAAGTTATCATTCACGCAGGATACGCCTCCTGCAACCTTACAAAATCAGACCAAATCTACTGCTCCAATTTCAACTTGGATTCTGGTTGCTCCTTATCTATGACCCCTCATGACTGGCAAGTGAACAAAAAGAAGCCGAACACCACCTCCATCCGACTCGCAGACGGATTGACTATATTGTTGAACAAAGAAGGTCTACTATCACTTCCATTCGGATCTATCCAATCTCTGGTAGTCCCAGGCCTTCACAAACCACTGCTCTCTATCTCAAGCCTTTGCGACGCGGGATTCCTGGTCACCTTTTCAGCTAATACCTGCAAAATATTTGACCGGTCAACTTCCAACATAAATACTCCACCTATTGCCAGTGGATACAGGAGAGGAAGTCTCTATTACCTTCCTCAAGAAAGTGTAAGCTACAAGGAGTCAGTCCTTTCTGCCATCACGCAAACATCTGACAACAGTCTCCTTGGGTATCATTGTAGATTATCTCACCTCAACCTGAAATCCCTCCGGAAATTACTCAAGTCCAAAGACGTCAGTCCACTCACCAACAATGAGTCTGAAGTCCAACGGTGCCCCACGTGGATTGAATCAAAGATGACGAGAACACCTTTCCACTTGCGGCTTAGTTAAAGATCAAAGAGACCAGGCGAGATTGTTCATTCTGACCTGTGTAGTTTCAATACCACATCCAGAGAAGGCTATAATTATTTTATCACTTTCATCGACGACTGTTCAAAGGCCCTGTTCGCCTACCCCTTACGCAAAAAATCGGATGCCTTCAAATCAGTCAAACAGTTCATATCTCTCTTTGAAACCCAGTTCAATCACCCCGTCAAATCACTTAGGACAGACAACGGCGGTGAATATATGAACAAACAAATGTCTGCTTTCTTCGCCGAGAAAGGGATCCAACACAAACCTGGACCCCCCCACTCCCCACAACTTAACGGCGTCACCAAACGTTCAAACAGAACAATCCTCAACATGATCCGCTGTTCTCTATCTAGCTCTAAGCTTCCTAAATATTTCTGGGCCAATGCCCTCCGGCACTCCCTTTTTGCCTTTAACTCGTACCCGTGCAAAACGCCCCAAGGCTTTACCTCCCCTAACTCCATTCTTGAAGCAAGAGACGTTCCCCTCTCCTCTCTCCATCCGTTTGGTTGTCTGACCTGGTACAGAGTCCCGGAAGCCAACAGGACTAAAATCTCTCCCAAAGGCCGGCCTTCTGTTCTTCTATCCTATCTGTCTCAAGGAAACAGGTATCGCCTTCTCAATTTGTTCAACAATAAAGTTGTAAAGTCAAGGGACTGCATCTTTGATGACAAAACCTCCCCGTACGGTAGCTCCCTACACAACACTACCACCAAGTCGATCCCCATCCCCGTCACTCTCAACTGGCCGCATGTTCTCTCTCCATCCAACCAACCTGCGTCTCCCCCTAACTCCCATGTCTCCTCCCCTTCCTCATCTAATATCTCTTCCGCTCTTCCTGTTCCGTCCTCTAACCCCACCCCCCTTCCCGTCTCTGTCTCCCCATCCCTTCCTTCCGGTATAGAAGTCATCAAGCTTCCCGTACCCCCCAGCCTACCTCCGATTGCTGGTCCTCATCTACAGCCGCGCTCAACTAGTCCGGCCACGTCTGATGACTCGGAAATTCTACCTCCTCTCTCCGTGTCACCAGTACCCTCTTCCCCTTCCCTCTCTTCCCCCCCTCTCCCTCCCGTAGTTTTTCCCAACGCCTCTCCCCCGTCCAGTCCTTCCCCCCCTCTACCTGCTCCACGCCGCTCCACAAGACCAAGACGTCCTCCGTCCCGCTTTGGGACATACTCCGGCTCTACCTCCATCAAGGACAACATCCGTGCGCCAACGACGTGGAAACAACTTCTGAAGTCCCCTCATCAACGCTGCTGGATTTCCTCAGCACATGAAGAGCTCTCCTCCCTTCAAGGCATGAAAACCTGGACGCTCGTTCCTCCCCCAAAAGGTCAAAAGATCATCCGCTCAAAGTGGGTCTTCAAAGTCAAGCGTTGTCCGGAAGGTTCGATCCTCAAACTCAAGGCGCGTTTGGTTGCCATGGGCTTCACCCAGGTTCACGGCTTGGACTTCTCAGAGGTATTTGCTCCCACCCTGCGCCTGGAAACTCTGCGCCTTCTCCTGAGTCTAATGGGCACGAAAGATTGGGTTGGTCGTCAACTCGACTTCAAGACCGCCTTCCTGAACGGTTGCCTGGACAAACCAGTTTACATGTCCCAACCCCCTGGTTTTGAAGACCCACTCCACCCCGGCTGGGTCTGCAAGGTATCCAAGTCAATCTACGGACTGAAGCAGTCCCCCCGCCAGTGGAATATCAAGCTGAATGCCGCCCTCATCTCCTTAGGTCTCTTGCAATTCTCCTACAAACCATTGCTGTACTTTAAGGTGGTTGATGGGAAACTCCTAGGAGCTCTGACAGCGCACGTCGACAACCTGGCGATTGTCGGTACCCCTGAAGTTGTCTCTTCCTTCATCTCTTCCATCAGCCAGCGTTTCAAGGAAGGTTCCAACGAGGAACTAAATCTGTTTCTGTCAATCTCCGTCCGTCAAAACCTAGTGGACAAGACAGTCTCCCTTGGTCAGGCGCACTACATCTCTTCTGTTGCTTCAAAGTTTCTTCCTTCCGACTCTTTCCCCACTTGTTTCCCAACGGGTGTTTCCTTCAAGGCCATGAAAAGACGGACGTCATCCGAGGCCCCCTCTCCACCACAGTACAATCAGCTGGTTGGATCCCTCCTGTGGATTGCTCAATGCACCAGGCCTTATGTGGCTTTTGCGGTTCACAAGCTGTCGCAGTTCCTCCAGGACCCGTCTATCGACCCCTGGAATAGTGCAACTCGGGTCCTTCGCTACCTGAACTCCACCAGGGATCTCCTCCTCACTCTGGGAGGTCCATCCATTGTACTCTCAGGGTACTCTGACTCCGACTGGGCCAAAGACAAAGATGACCGCCGCTCCATCTCGGGTTACACCTTCTGTTTAGGTTTGGGAGCCATCTCCTGGCAATCGAGGAAGCAGCCAACGGTATCTCTATCAAGCTCCGAAGCCAAATACAAGGCCCTATCAGACTCTTGCAAAGAAGGCCTGTGGCTCAGAAATGTCCTGTGCGAGCTCCGACTACGCAATTCGTCTACGGTACCCATCTACGTGGATAACAAAGGAGCTGAATCTCTGGCAAAGAATCCCAAGCACCACTCCTGGACAAAGCACATTGACGCTCGTCATCACTTCATCAGGGAGTGCGTCTCTAGAGGCGTCTTCACAGTTCATCATGTTGGGACAAAGGATATGGTTGCGGATATGCTAACCAAACCGTTGAACCGTGTTCTACTCAGGTCACATCAAATACTTTTTGGTCTCACTGGTAATGGTTAGCAAGGGGGGGTGTTGGAGTATATCCATATCTCCATATATCTCCATCTCTCTCTATCTCTTTATTCCACATTTCTTTATTTCTTTATCTTTCTCATAACTCAACTTCTCCATATTATCCTTTATCCTCTATATTCTATTACTCTATGTCTCTATCATTTCCATTCTATTCCTACTCAACTGTTACACACTCATCCCTGCTCAATCACTGAACCCGCGCTGTTTCATCTACTCATACTGAATATTCATTGTAATATCCTCATGTCACACTCCATGTGACATCTGAATACAGTGTCTCTACCTGAGGACAGAGCCTGAGACAAGTGGAAGGATTCCTTTCCTCATCCTTCCACTTCATGTCTCACTCTGGTATACCTCAGGTAAGAAATGTCTTTTCCTTTCTTTTCCATTCTACTCTCTATGTTTCCTTCACTTATGAAATTCCTCCATCCTTCCACTTCACGTCTCACTCTGGTATACCTCAGCTCAACAAAAATTGCATTTCTTCATGGAAACTTTTAGTCCTGATTTGGAGATAGTCTGGAGTACTAATCTTACTTGGTTCATATGAGTATCCCAGTCATCAGGGTATATGATAACGTCATCTATGTATACCATCATCCATCCTTGTCTGATGTAAGTACCTAGAACTGTATCCATTGTTCTCTGGAAGTGTGATGGAGCATTCTTTATGCCAAAAGGCATCCTGAGATATTCATATATTCCCAAATGACAGATTATTCTCATAAACTTCCGGCTTTCAGGACTTATTGGTATCTGTTGAAAACCTTTAAGCATATCCATAGTAGTGATGTACTAAGCCTTGGACAAATTATGCAAAGCATGATCAATCCGGGGTATAGGATAATAATCTGCTTGAGTGTAATTGTTGAGCATTCTGAAGTCTCCTACCATTCTTGACTTGTCATTATGCCAAGCTATGATTACAGGTGTGGTGACATCTACCTGTTCATTATGTCCTACTTTCCTTAATACTTGTAAGTCTATCAGTTCTTGGATATGTTCCTCACAAGCTTTTTTAGACTTACGACTAGACGGATACGCTGGTCTTCTTAAGTTAGGAGGATAAGGAGGCTTAATGGTCAATGTTAATACCATATCATTTCCTTTAATATCACCAATAGGATGGTCTTTAGTACAGAAAGCATTCTGGTTCTCAAAGCAGATTTTTAATATATGTTTCTTCTGTTCCTCAGAAAGTTTTGTATTCAGAGCTGCTTGAGAGAAATATTCTTGGTCAAATTCTTCTAAATGCTTTTGGTAAATAGAGGAGGGGAAGTTATACTGAATAGTTCATAACTTGAACTTCTTGTCCCAATTACCTCCTACTGTGAAGTATCTTCCTCTGCTCTGCAACACGTCTTTACCATATAGACATAAGGCATCATTACCCAGTATCAGGTAGTCGCACAGACCGCTGAGTAATACTACAAACTCCACTTATATTCTCAATGATCCTTTAGTGTGAGGTAATATTATAAGAGCAGTCCATACTCCAATAGCATTCATAGTAGAGTTGCAAGAACTGAATTTGGCTTTTGGGACAGGTAGAAGGTGTTCCCTCCAATTAGGGTCCCATTTTTTTAAGAATTCCGCACAGAAACATGAACAAAAGGCTCCACTATCCAGTAATAACCTTATGGGTCTGTTTTTATACAACCCAGTTGCATAGCACGTTTGACCAGTGGTATAAATTTTTCACTCATAGGCTTAACTGTTAATGGTTTGACATCCATAATGTGTCTAGGAATTATAGTAGGATCCCATTGTTGGGGTAGGCTAGAATCCCCATGAATGTTATTGATCTCTTCAGAGGTACCTATATCCCCTTCTATAACATTAACAGGGTTGGCCAAGATCAATTCACATTCAGAAAGAGATCCTTCAGTATCAGATATATCTTCATAGTTCTGATTCTATTCAACCTCCTGTTCTCCTTCCAAGACTGCTATCTTCCTTCTTGGTAATGGACAGTCTTGTCTCCTATGCCCAGTTTTGTTACAATTCCTGTTGTCATTTTTTTGTTCATATTTTGTAACTGACAAATTTAGTCAGCCTTAGATCTATCTTACTGCTTTTCTTATCCTATAATTATTGTCTCAGGCCCCTTCTGGGGGCTCTCTAGTTGTTTTAACCCTGCTACCCTAGGCCCCCTTTGGGGTTCTCCAGTTGTGCTTAAATACTGGTCCTCCCCTTGGACCAGGAATCAAACTCATCTGATTACCAGTCAACAATACCGGAGTGCCCCTTCCTCCTCATCAGATCAGTTCCTCTTGACTATACAAGACATATCCCCTCTCTATTGGCTCTCTGTAGCCTTATTATTCCTCCTCATCAGGCTGCTCCATAGCCTACCATTACCATTTCATCCCTCATGGAAATATAGTCATTCTTCAACTCTTCACGGTTAAAAGCCAAAATCTCATCCCACTAAGCTATCCAGTCAACTTCATTGTTCCAACTGGTTTACTTATCATTATCTTCTCAACCCATCTCGCCCTTTTGCCAATTTGCTGCTCAGCCTTGCAACTCCTATTACTACATCTCTCATTGGATCATTCATCATCCATTCCATCTTCATCCCTGCTCTACGCCATCATCCCTCTCACCCCCACCAGCCTTATCTTCCATCTGCTCCCATCTTGAGTATCATCCATCCCCCTTGTCCACTGCTCCCCTCGATAAAATCTCCTCCAGATTAGAGCGCTCTCATCTCACTCCACCATCTTGGGACTCAGTCGGTCCTCAACCTATCCATCCATCCCAATCCTTCAACCATGGTTCTCCTCCACCCCAATCTACTACTCACCTCCCCCATCAATATTCCCCACAACTTTGATCACGAGTCCGCTCGAAAGGCCCAAGTGATCCCTCCCGGATCTCCATCCCTCCTCCCAGCATCATCAAGCCAGTCCTGGGCCAAAGCACTCGAGCCATCCCTAGATACTTGAGAAACACGCAAGGATTTATCACCCCGACTGCAGCCCCCTCAGGCCATCCTCCGACTTGCGCCCCTTGGTTTCCACTTGACTGCTCCTCATCGCCACAGTCAATTGAACGTGACTTGCCAGCATGAATCTCTTTTCTTCGTCGCCTCAGCCCGCCCAGCGATCATTAGAACCTTTCAAGAAGCAATACTCCTCGAACAACTCTCAGGTCGAATCCAAATTCACTCCAGGCACCAAAAATTAACCATCCGTCAACCCTCCAATCCTAAACCAGAATGAGATCGGAAATGATCTTGAACCGACTGGCATTGATTGTGATTCATTAACTAATGAACTGGACAAATGTTACTCCTACGTCGAACTTCCCGGCGTCTTGGAGGGCCGCAATACCTGGGATTTCAATCATCACCCTCCATCTCAATCAATCCCTTGATCTAAGCCCGGTTCTACCAAAACTTGGCTTGAATGGTCTCGTGGTAAACTCAGACAAGATCTAGATTGGATGGATGCCCCAGCAAATGTTCAGAAATGTTATATCATCCATCTTTTGGATTGTCTCAAAGATAAGAATCCAGAAATCAGATTCAATGCGGCCAGGAGGATACTCTACATCGCTCAAGGCACCTTTGCTCATTCTACCTCAAAGGATCATCACCTTCAACTTGTCCTTCAGAACAGTCAACTCTTACGCGAGGCTGGTGCTCTCGAAGCCGTCTTTGTCGCCTTGAAAGGCGTAGGTGGTCGTCATGATTGGATCAGCAGCCTACCCGAACCTCCCGATCTTATTTCCTCCTTTTATTCAATACTGTCTCCATATCGCCAGCATACCCTCCACCCTGGCCACAACCACTTCAACGTCTCCTAACTATCTCGATCGATTTTCAGACTATCCCAACCCTAGCAATCATCAAGATCTCATCCAGACTCGCTTCGGTGCCCGGGTGGTCCAATCATCCTCCCGGTCACATCCATCATCATCATCCAACTCAAACCCCAAACCATCTACTCAAATCATCATCACCCCTCATCCCATTCAACCTCCCAATAACCCTCAACTCCTCTCCTTATCCCTCTCGCTCCTCATCTAGCAACTTTGCTCTCTCCACTCGTTGCAACCTGGTTTGTACTCATCTTGCAACCTAGCTTGCTACTCAACCCTTCCTGCTCTTCAACTTCTTGCAACCTAGGTCCCTGTTCATTTTCTCCACCTTGTTATGCCACTCAGCACTCTCGATATCCACTTCTGCCACCATCTCTTCCACCAATTGCTCATCTCTTCAACTCCTCAATCTACATCCATCATTCATGTGGGGTTGTCCATTCATTTGGCCCGTCCTGTCACCTTCCTCATCCCCACATCTTTCCATTGCTCCATGTCAACCGCTCACCCACTCTCCTCCATCTCATCCGCTCCACACGCTACATCACCACTTGCTCGCTCCGCTCCATCTCAACCGCTTGCTTGCTCCCATACATCCCCTCCCCTCCACCTGCTACATCATCAATACCTCCATCATCCTTTGCCATCCAATCTCCATCAACATCCAAATCAATCATCCCATCAATCACTCCTCCAAACCTCCACCATCCATCTGATTCAACCATCACTACAACCATCAACAATATCAACCATCAACTCTCAACACCATCAAGAACATTCAATTCAACTCCAACAACACATTAACATTCCTTCCATCTAGTATTGAACAGGCTGGTGTTTTGGAATACTCCCATTCTTTTTTTCAATACTATCTGTACATACCGTTCTATTATCCACCCTCTTTCATTACTACAATCACACTCATTATAATTCAAGACAATCATCACCCACCATTATTCAACAACTGCTACCAATCCATTGAATCACCATCACCATCACCATCACCATCACCATCACCATCACCATCACCATCACCATCACCATCACCATCACCATCACCATCACCATCACCATCACCATCACCTTCACCATCACATCATCATTAGCTTTACCATTACCATTACCCTCATCTATCATCAATATCATCCTCCCCATCATGCTAGGCAGCTATTCCTGAGGTCCTTGTTGCTCCTCTTAAAATAGTAATATCATTCCTACCATATCATGCTAGGAAACTATGCCTGAGGTCCTTGTTTCTCCCCTTAAAATAGGCTTTCATCATGCTAGGCAACTATGCCTGAGGTCCTAGTTGCTCCTCTTAAAATAGGCTTTCATTCCCCATCTCATATGCTGACAAGGTGGTGTCTTGTCATCCTTTCTCAAATCTCATATCTCTCATTCTCATGTTCTTCTCTCATATTCTCATGAATCTCTGAAATGTTGATTGGTCTAAAATTGGTTCCTAAATTTGTCAGTTAAGGTGGTGTGTTGTCATTTTTCTGTTCATATTTTGTAACTGACAAATTTAGTCAGCCTTAGATCTATCTTACTGCTTTTATTATCCTATTATTATTGTCTCAGGCCCCTTCTGGGGGCTCTCTAGTTGTTTTAACCCTGCTACCCTAGGCCCCCTTTGGGGTTCTCCAGTTGTGCTTAAATACTGGTCCTCCCCTTGGACCAGGAATCAAACTCATCTGATTACCAGTCAACAATACCGGAGTGCCCCTTCCTCCTCATCAGATCAGTTCCTCTTGACTATACAAGACATATGCCCTCTCTATTGGCTCTCTGTAGCCTTGTTATTCCTCCTCATCAGGCTGCTCCATAGCCTACCATTACCATTTCATCCCTCATGGAAATATAGTCATTCTTCAACTCTTCAATTCCAACAATTTGGAGGCGTCCTCTATTTATCCCTATTCTCATTAGGTTTCTTATTGTCAGAGGCATTTATCAGAGGAGGTTGTTCTCTGGTTTTGTTAACAGTATGGTTCTCTTTGGGTCTAGAAGGGGCTTTCTTGTCCAACCCATTCATGTCTATTACTTCTTCTAACACATTGATTAGGGTAGGCAAGTCCGCATCCATGCTCATCCTACATCTTACGCTATGGTTAAGATTTCCAGGACACAGGTTGAGAAGTCTTTCATTTACTTCCTCTTTATCAGCATCTGGATAGAAGCAATCCAATATTTTCTTCTGTTCCAAGCACCGTTTGTGAGGTTTGTCCTTGGAGGGGTCAAATGAGGAATTTTTGAAATTTTGATCATTTTCCTTTTCCACATTCTAGAACCAAATTGTTCTTTGATCAGAAGTTTCCAAGAATTCCATGGTAAGGATCCTACTTCTTCTCTCTTACTGATGAACCATTCCAATGCGACTCCTTCAAATAGTCTGGGTAACTGGACTAAAGCTATAGCTTCTCTTAAGTCATAAGAGTGAATGGTGTAATCAATAAATTTAATAAAATTTATATGATTTTATCCTCATTCTCCTGAGAACTTGGGCCATTCAAAGATAGGTGGTAACAGTTTGAGGGCTTGCTCCATCTCTGGAGTAGGACTAGGTCTGAAGGTGTCACTCCTATGTATTCCTAAAAAGGGTGGTGCATAAGGAGTAGTAGTTTGTCTGGGAGTCTTTGGTTCCTCTGTAGTACTCCCCAAGGGGTTGGTCAGACGGACTTTTAAGTCTCTAAGATCATTTTTGATCAGATTAAGTTACAGGTCCACTTTTTTATTGAGCACATCCAATTTTTCACTAAGGGATAGAATAGAACTGTCAGTGGTGGTTTACAATTCTTCTTTTAAGGGGTGGAAAGATATAATAAAATTTTCTTGTATTCTGGATAAAATATTCTCAATTGTATGAGTTTGTTTGATCCTAACTTGATTAATTGTCTCCAATAATTGCTCTGTGTGTTCTTTAATCTCTTCCATTCCTACCATCCTTGTTTTTTTATTAATTAATTTGGCTACTACTGAGGTTAATTTATCCATTTGGGTGTAAATCCCGTCCAAATTTTCACAAAAAGTTTTAAAACTATGACGCATATCATTAGAAAAGGAAGTAATTAAATCAGAGGTCTGTTTAGGATCAGATTTAGAGGCTAATTGTTTTAAACCTTTTTCCACTTTTGAGCTAGTGATATTATCTGGTCCCAGTCTTTCTTTCCCTTTGGCTTGGGATGGGAAGAGGATCTCTTCTTTCGTGATCCTTTTCCTTTCAGTTGGGCTAATTGATCCCACGGATTCCACTTTTCTACGTAGGATTCTACCTCTTTCCTTGGAATCAGTTTCTGAAGAGCTATCTGGGTGGCTTTTGCCTGGGAGATTATCTTTTTCATGGATACCATGTCCTCCTTGGCTTGGGCTTCTTTGAATTCTTCCCAATATTTCATGTGTTCTTTGACTAGGTCTTTGATCCTGGACTCCTTGGCCAGATTCTGCTGGGGTGGCTGCAGGGAATCTTCTTGTAAAGGAGGGTTGCTTGATTCTGCTACTTTCTCCGGCTCTAGGTTGGGAGAGGGCAGAAGTGGTTGGTGCTTCTCCTTGCTCATCAAAATTTGGTTCACGGGTTCTAATCCCTTCATTGTTGTCCTTACTGGTGGTCTCATGGTTACTGAGAGCTTTTGGCAAAGATCCATAGGAGGGAATTCTTCCTGAGGCTCTCGTGTTACGTCTGATCATTTTCAGAATAATATGGTTAGAAGTTTTTTTACAGAAACAATCTGTATAAATAAGTTTTGTTTCAAAACTCACTTAAATTGATATTCAAAGGTACTAAGACCTTATTGGGGTTGAATTGATCTCTAGTAGGTAATCCTATGGGGTCTTGGTGGGTTCCGATGAGGTCTTCACCCATCCAATCAATATTTTCAGGGCGTCCGGAGAGGTCTGGGACTTCCTGATCTAATAGATCCACTTCAGTGGAGGTGGTTTCTGGTACAGGAGGGTTCACTGGTAAAAGGGTGTATTTTATTGGTTTAATAAAATATATTAATATTATTTTTTTTAAAAAAAAATAAATGGTGATGCAAGTTGTGTACTTACTTTTATATTTCAAAAAGTAATTTATGCGGTATTTTTTCCAAGCTTTATTTTTTCTTAATAGATCATGAAAGTTGATACGCCTTTCAAGATCTTCTTGTTCAAGGAGTTTATCTAGGTGTTTCCGTGCAGAAGAAATATTAAGTTGCTCAGCTGGAGTTAAAGCTTTCCAACCGGTAGGTTTATAATTTTTAATTTATTCTTCTTTTCGTATCTTTAAAAGATTTGGATAATAGATTATGAATTCTGCATTGGTTTTTAAATCCACTGCCAAAGAATTTAATAATAAATCATGGTTATAAAGTAAGATAAATTTATCTTTTGATTTTATTTTTTTGTGAAATTGTCTGGTCCAAGGTATTAAATATAATAAAATGGAATATTTCCCAGACAGACCCCCAATTGTCAGCTTCCTGGATGCCAAGACCCTTTCTATCCTTTAGCTACCAGAGGTGATATTGTAAATAATAAATCTATTATTTAATAATTGCAGCAAAAATCCGTAGAATACTTGGATTAAGCTGATTGCAAGGTTAAATGGTTTGGTTATTGTTTATTTTTTTGAATCAAAATTGATTATTAAATATTTATAGAGGGGCCACAATTCTATTGGGTATCTTTAACACCTCTCTTCAGGGATTTCAGTATGAAAACATGTAGTCCTGGTTACTTTGGGTTCTTTAGTTTAAAGATTATTATACCCAAAGATAATATGTATATAAAATACACAATGGAGTGGTAGGACCTTGCAGCCAAGCTACCACGACAGAGAAAGGATAATAAGACTCACTGGTATATTATTAAATCCTTTGGGTATCTGTTTGGGACGTGTACTGATGGGTTAAACCTGTATACTGGGGTTATAAGGTTTTTCAGCAGTTTTAATTGATAAAAAGAGGTTTGAAGACGGATATTACTGATCAGACATTGCCATAAATCACTTACTTATCTCTTATAAGTATTTGATTACCTTGGAACGGCGTCTGGATATGAATATTACTGGGTCTCTGCCCAACAACATCCTAAAAAGAGCTCTGTATTTATAGTATTTGGGGTCCCAATATGGTCCTTCTGAGGGTTGTAGGTGCTCAAAGGGACAAACACTAAGGCTAGCAGGGTAACCAGGGGTAGCCTGTCATGTGTTCTTGGTTCTATAGCCCGGGTAGCATCCAATTCCTTAGGGTATGGGAATTATTCTACCTTATAATGGACATTAGGACGTGTGAATAATACTAATCTGTCCTATTTATGTATTATTTAATTAATTATCCTTAGTATATGTTCCCAGTAATCTAAAAATTATATTATTAGACATCTCTACGGACATTTTGATGTCAGGTAAGTTCTCATTATGAATTATATAACTGGAGTAAAAGTCATAATATTTATTTTACTCTTTATTTTCGAGTTCCAGTTAATTTGTTAAGATAATTACTTAAAAATATAAGTCATGACAATTCATGTAATATTATTACATCATTATCTTTCTTAGTATGTCACAAAAATGTTGATGTATATTAATTCTCATAAAAGAATATTAAAGAATTTTAATATATTTTTTGAAGCTGTCATTGTCTTATTTTTGACATTCTTGATTCTTTGCATTATATTAAATAAAAAATACATGTAAAGATTAGTAAGGTATTTTTAAATAATATTATGTATATTTAGACAGTCTACTATCCACGGGAACATTTATTACATATTTAACAAGTTCCCGTGTATGTTGTAGCCTGTTTACGCGGTACCCAGGCCGCCTGTCACTATGTCAGCCCGTAGTCCCGCGGCTGCATACTTGTCAGAGGCCCAGGGCTGCGTACACGACCCTGAAGGGTTGACACGGCTGTATCTCAGCTGCACGCGGGTGCTGTGGCTGGCGCGGCTGCGTGTGGAAATTGTGACAAAACACATTTCCGCCCGTAACTCCTAAAATATACACAACACCTCAATTCTGACTGAATTTTAGGTGTGAAACATATACGTGACAATGTGTGTGAAGTATTTAATTGGGCAAAAAGCTCAATACTGGAGACGTAGTATTTTGGTTCTTTTTTCTTAATTATTTAAAAATATAAGGAGTTGGATTTCAAGGGTGGGGTCAGTAAGTGACCCTACCTAATTTTGAATGGAGAATCCATTTCTGTAATAATGTTTATGGTTTTCCTACTCCTTCTTAGGTTAGTTGTATTATTATTATTTTTATGTTATTTTAGTTACTTTTGCAGCTTGCTCTGCAATAGTAGCAAGCTGAAAGAACTTGACCGCTGTACGTATTCATCATTTTGTTGGATTTGCACACTTCAGACAACAGACCTTGGTTTCCAACTATGGACTTGGTGGCTCCGGAGTTGTAGATGAGCTCAGTTAGCGAGGTCAAGGGTGCTGATGTAACGCTGTAGGGAGCCTCAGGTTTGATGAAGAAACCGCAGTCTTTGAATTTTTCTTGATTGTTCACCTGATCTGCGGCGGGTGTTGATTTGTTGGTTTCCTTGCCTTCAGAGACCAGATTAGCTGAGTTGGGACTTCTCAGCTGTTTGAGTTGTCTCATCACATACCCTGTGGAATAAGATGCTATCCGTCTTACAGAACCAAGAACACGTAACACGCTACCACTGGTTACCCTGATAGCCTCAGTTTCCGTCCCTTTGAGCCCCTGTACCCCTGAGAAGGACAATATTGGGACTCAAAAATCTATAAATAAAGAGCTCTTCTGACAATATTGATACCCCAAGACTGAGTTATATTTATATGCTGACACTTTTCCAAGGTGATCAAATACTTATAGGAGATAAGTAAGTGATGTATGGCTTTAGTCTGATGAATAATATCTGTCCTCAAGCCGCTTCTATCTATTTGAACTGCTGAACAACCTTATAACCCCAGTATACAGGTTTAACCCATCAGTGCACATCCCAAACAGATACCCAGAGGATTTAATAAAATACCAGTGGGTTTTAATATCCTTTTTCTGCTGTGAAAGCTTGGTTACAAAGCTTTTCCACTCCACCGTGTATTTTATATACATATTATCTTTGGGCAAAATATCCTTTGAACTAAAGGGCCCAAAGTAAGCAGGGCTATGTGTTTTCATACTGAATTCCCTGAAGAGAGGTGTTAAAGATCCACAATAAAATTGTGGCACCTTCATAAAAATATCTAACAATAAATTTATCTATATTGATTTATAAAAATGAACCATACCCAAACCAATTCACCTTGCGATAAGCTTTATCCAAATATTTTATGGATTTTTGCTGCATTTATTAAATAATATATTTATTATTTATTCTATTGCCTCTGGTAGCTAAACAATAGCAAGGTTCTTGGCATCCAGGAGGCTGACAATTGGGGGCCTCATTGGGAAATATTCTATTTTATTATATTTAATACCTTGGACCAGACATTTCACGTAAAATTAAATCAAAGATAAATTTATCTGACTTTTCAAGTGTCATTCATCATTAAATTCTATCTCAGTGGATATAAAAACCAATGCAGAATTAATAATCTATTATTTAAATCTTTTAAAGATAAGAAAAGAAGAATATATTAAAAATTTCAAACCTACTGGTTGGGAAGCTTTAACTCAAGCTGAGCAACTTAATATTTCTTCTGCACATAAACACTTAGATAAAATCCTTGAGAAAGAATTTCTTGAGAGGCGTATCAAATTCCAGGCCCTATTAAGAAAACATAAAGCTTGGAAGACAAACCATATAAATTACTTTTTAAAATATGAAATTAAGTATACAAATTTTCTTACCATATTATTTATACTAAAATAATATTAATATATTTTATCAACCAATAAAATAAACTTCTATTGTCAGTGAACCCTCCTATAACAGAAATCACCACCACTGAAAATGATTTATTGGATCAATAAGTCCCAGATATCTCTGGAAGCCTTGAAAATATTGATTGGATGGATGAAGGCCTCATTGGGACACACCAAGAACCCATAGGAGTACCTATTAAAGACCAATTTAATCCCAATAAAGTCCTGGTACCTTTGAATATCAACTTAGGTGATTTTTGAATAAAACTTCTTTTTAGGGATTTCTTTCTGTAGAAAAATACTTACAAAAATTTTATCCAATATGAATAGATGCAACACAACAGCCCAGGGAGAATTCCCTCCTATGGATCTTTGCCAGGAGCCCCCAGTAACCGTGAGACAACCAATAATGACAACCATGAGGGGACTTGAACCCGTGAATAAAATGTTGATGGACAAGGAACAGCCCCAATACTTCTTCCCTCCCCCAACTTAGAGCTGGAGAAAGTAGGATAATTAAGCACCTGTTGATTACAAGAAGATTTTCTGCAGCCACCCCAGCAGAATCTGGCCAAGGAAGCCAGGATCAAAGACTTAGTGAGAGAGCATGTGAAATATTGGGAAGAGTTCAAAGAAGCCCAAGCCATAGAGTACATGGCATCCTTGAAAAAGATAATCTACCAGACAAAAGCTACCCAGATAGCTCTTCAGAAAATGATTCCAAAAAAAGAGGTAGAATCCTCCGTAGAAAAGTGAAATCCTTGGGATTGATTATCCCAACTGAAAAACAAAGGATCAGGAAAGAAGAGATCTTCTTCCCATCCAAAGCCAAAGGGAAAGAAGGATTGGGATCAGATAATATCCTCAGCTCAAAAAAGACAAAAGGGGTACAACAACTAGCCTCTAATTCTGAACCCAGCAACTTGTCTAAACCAACCTCTGATGTAATTACTTCCTTTTCTAATTATATGCGCCATAGCCTCAAGATTTTTAGTGGAAATTTGGAAAGTGTTTATACCCAGATTGATAAATTAACCTCATTAGTAGCCAAATTAATTAATAAACAAAAAAAAAACTGTAGGCATGGATGATATTAAAGAACATCCAAAACAATTATTGGAGACAATTAATCCAGGTAAAATCAGACAGACCCAAACAATTGAGAATATGTTATCAGGTATCCAAGAAGATTTTATTATGTCTTTGAAACCTTTAAAAGAAGAATTGGAAACCACCACTAACAGCTCCATTATGTCCCTTAGTGAAAAATTAAATCTGCTTAATAATAAAGTGGAACTGCAACTTAATCTTTTCAAGAATGATTTTACAAACTTCAAAGTCCATCTGACCAACCCCTTGGGGAGTACCACAGAGGAACCACAACCTCCCAGACAAACAACTACACCTTATGCACCACCTTTGCTGGGAATGCATGGGTGTGACACCTTCAGGCCTTGTCCTAATCCTGAAATGGAACAATCCCTCAAAGCTTTACCCCAAATTTCTGAATGGCCTAGGTTCTTCAGTGAAGGAGAATAAAATCCTATAAATTTCATTGAATTTATTGACCATACTATTAACTCTTATGACTTACCAGAAGCTATAGCTGTAGTCAGGCTGCTTAGACTATTTGAAGGAGTAGATTTAGACTTTTTTATCATTAAAAAAAAAGAAGTAGGATCCTTAAAATGGAATTCTGGGAAACTTCTAATTAAAGAACTATTTGGTTCTAGAATGTGGAAAAGAAAAATGATGAAAAATTTTGAAAATTACTCATTTGACCCCTCCAAGGATAAGCCTCAAAAATGGTTCTTGGAACAGAAGAGAATAGTAGATTGCTTCTATCCAGATGCTGATAAAGAGGAAGTGAATGAAATACCCCTCAACTTGTTTCCCTGAAATCTTAACCATAGGGTAAGATGCAGGATGAGTATGGATGCTGACTTTCCAATTCTAATCAATTTGTTAGAAGAAGTCATAGATGTGAATGGGTTAGACAACAAGTTTCCTTCTAGACCTAAAGAGAACTTCAACATTAAAAAAACCAGAGAAAAAACCCTTTGATAAATACATCTGATAATAAGAATCCTGATGAGAACAGGGACAAAGAGAGAATGCCGGGGACTTGTTGGAATTGTACCAAGACAGGGTATATGAGACAATACTTCCCATTACCAAAAAGAAAGATAGCAGTCTTGGAAGGAGAGCAGGAGGTTGAAGGAAATAAGAATTATGAAGATATAGATGATACTGAAGGATCCCTTTCTGAATGTGAATTGATCTTGATTACCCCTTTTAATTTTATAGAAGGAGATATAGGCACTTCTATAGAAATCAAGGAAACCCATGGGTACTCTAGTTTGAAAGACTTCCAATTACCAAAAAGAAAGATAGCAGTCTTGGAAGGAGAGCAGGAGGTTGAAGGGAATCAGAATTATGAAGATATAGATGATACTGAAGGATCCCTTTCTGAATGTGAATTGATCTTGATTAACCCTTTTAATTTTATAGAATGAGATATGGGCACTTCTATAGAAATAAATAACATCCATGGGTACTTTAGTTTTCCCCACAAATGGGATCCTACCATAATTCCTAGACATATCATGGAGGTTAAACCATTAAAAGTTAAACCTATGAGTTGTAAGAGTTATACTACTGGTCAAACTTGCTATGCAACAGGATTGTATAGAGACAGACTATAAGTTTATTACTGGATAGTGGAGCTTTCTGCTCATGTCTCTGTAACAAATTCTTACACAAATGGGATCCCAATTGGAAAGAACACCTTCTTCCCGTCCCAAAAGCGTAGTTTGGCTCTTGAAACTCTACCATGAAAGCTATTGGAGTATGGACTACTCCTATAATATTACCCCATACTGAAGAATCTTTGAGAATACAAGTTGAATTTGTGGTATTTCTGAACAGATTATGTGAATACCTGATAATAGGTAATGATGCTTTATGTCTATATGGTATAGATGTGTTCC
The DNA here is from genome assembly GCA_025617555.3 of Puccinia polysora. NCBI lineage: Eukaryota > Fungi > Basidiomycota > Pucciniomycetes > Pucciniales > Pucciniaceae > Puccinia > Puccinia polysora. The sequence goes on from CM062632.1 coordinate 44,891,641, forward strand.
GGATTAAAGGGAGATACTTGAAAGTGGGTGGTAATTGGGACCAGAAGTTTAAGATATGCACCGTCCAATCTAACTTCCCCTCTTCCACTTATCAAAAGCTTTTAGAAGAATTTAATCTAAAACAAACTGCTTGGTGGATTGAATGGAAAAAAATAACTATTCAGTATGTTACTAGCTGTGAGATTTGCCAAAAATCCTATAAAAGTCCTGCAAAAGGTTTGGACTCCTACCGAAGATCTCTGAACCCAAAAATAGATGGGAAATTATTGATATGGATTTTGTCACTCGCCTCCCCCCTGGAGGTACTAATTCATATAACTCTTTCCTGGTTATAGTTGACAGATACTCTAAGGAGGAAAATTTTCAACCTAACCACAAAGGAGATAGTGCTATGGATTTAGCTCTACAATTTTGTAACAGGATCAAAGCTGATGTTGGTATGTCCAAAATCATAATCAGTGACAGAGACCCCAAATTCACCTTTGAGTTTTGGAGGAATCTACATAATATACTTGGTAATACTCTAGCATTCTCTACAGCATACCATCCCCAAACGGATGGATTAGCTGAAAGAATAATACAGACCTAGAAGATTTGTTTAGAAAGTTTTTTTGCTTTGGTCTAGAATACAAAAACTCAGATGGTTATTGCCATGATTGGGTAAGCCTACTACCAGCTCTAGAGATGGCTTATAACATCAGTAAACATTCTACTACCCCAGAAGCACCTTAAATACCAGAAAGAGGAGTGATTCCAACACTCCCTAGGAATAACTTAAAATATAACTTAGCCATCATTCATACAACATCTCTTGAATTAAAGAAAATGATAGATCTCACAAAAAATCATTCTCAAAAATGTGGAGAAGAAGCAGTAGAACACAACAAACAAAGATGGGACAAATCACATAGGGAACCTGAATTTCAAATAGGAGATCAGATCTTGATATCCACTACCAACTTCAACAATCTAGCAGGTAACAGAAAGCTGAAACCAGCCTTTGTTGGACCATTTGTTATCAAGAAGATGCATGGAAAAAATGCTGTGGAATAATCTTGAGTGAAGAATTATCAAGAAAACATCCGGTATTTCCTGTTAGCCTAGTCAAACACTTTAAACCAAGAGAAGGCAGCAACCTCCCTCCAGAAATAGTCCCAATAGAACCTGACCCCGTAAAAGAAAAAGGGAAAGTCAGCAGGATATTGAGAGATAAGAAAGAGAGGTTACAAGGAAAAGACATCAGACTTTACTTAGTAAGATACAAAGGGGAATCTGCAGACAAAGATGAATGGTTACCAGAAAATAATATACCTGACGGACCAATACATCTCAGAAACAACAGAGCCAGCAAGAGGAACTGAAACACACATGGAATTAATTTTTTCCCAAAATGCTCCAGATCCTTTTTCAGATATGGCCACATCTTGGAGTGGGGGAATGTCAGCTTGCTACTATTGCAGAGCAAGCTGCAAAAGTGACAGAAATAACATAAAAATAATAACAATGAGATTAAACTAAGAAGAAGTATGAAAACCATAAATGTTAAGGCAAAAATGAATTCTCCACCTAAAATTAGGTAGGGTCACTCACTGACTCCACCCTTGAAATCCAACACCTTATATTTTTAAATAATTAAGGAAAGAAAGACCAAAATAAACCAGAACCTTTATTGAAATTTTTTGCCAATTAAATATTTCACATGAATTGTCATCTATATGTTTCGCACCTAAAATTCAGTCAGAATTGAGGTGTTGTGTATATTTTAGGATTTAAAGACCAAAATATGTTCTTTCACAATTCCCGCACCCAGCCGCCGCAGCCAATAACCCCAAGCCCAGCTGAGCTACAGCACAGTCACCCTGTCAAAGCCGTGTGGCCCTCTGAAAAGTACACAGCTGCAGGACTACGGGTTGACAAAGTGCAAGGCAGCCTGAGAAACCTAGGTACCCTGTAAAATTGCTAAAAACTACACAGGAACATTCTAAATATGTAATAAATGTTCCCTTGGATAGTAGATAGTCCAAAAATACATAAACCTATATAAAAATTCCTAAATAACCTTTATACTTATTTTTTATTAAATATAATTTAAAGTAACAAAAATGTAGAAAATAAGATAAGGACTACTTCTAAAAATTTATTAAAATACTTTAAAAGAGTATTATAAGAATTTCTAGACATCAATGTTTTGTGACGTACTAAGAAAACTAACGATGTCAAGATATTACCTGAATAACCATGGCTTATATTTTTAAGTAATTATTTTAGTAAATCAACTGAAATTTGAAAATAAGGAGTAAAATCAATATCATGGCTTTACTCCAATTATTCAATACATAATGAGAACTCAACTGACATCATACTATCTGTAGGAATGTTTATTCAAATAATTATTAACTTACTGGAAACATTTACTAAGGATAATGGATTAAATAATAAAAAAAAAGGACAGATTAGTGATATTCACATGTCAAAATATCAATTATAAAGTAGAATAATTCCCATACCCTGGGGAATTAGATGCTACCCGTGCTACAACACCAAAAACACGTGGCGGACTACTACTGGTTTCCCTTCTAGCCTCAGTGTCCGTCCCTTTGAGCCCCTGTACCCCTCAGAAGGACAATATTGGGAATCAAAAAGCTATAAATAAAAAGCTCTTTTGAGGACATTGATACCCAGAGACCCAGTTATATTTATATCCGGAAACCGTTCCAAGGTAATCAAATACTTAAAAGAGATAATTAAGTGATTTATGGCTTCATTCTGATTAATAATATCTGTCCCCAACCCTTTTATCAATTTAAACTGCTGAACAACCTTATAACCCCAGTATATAGGTTGAACTCATCAGTGGCCGTCCCAAACACGTAACCAAAGGATTTAATAATATACCAGTGAGTCTTATTATAATTTCTCTGTTCTGGAAGCTTGTTTACAAAGCCCTGCCACTCCACCATGTGTTTTATATACATATTATCTTTGGGCAATATATCCTTTAAGAATATAAATTAAAGGTTTAAAAGTAACCAGGCCTATGTGTTTTCATACTGAATTCCCTGAAGAGAGGTTTTAAAGATCCCTAATATAATTTTAAACCCTCTATTAAAATATGTAATAATCAATTTATTCATATTGATTTATAACAATAAACCATATCCAAACCAATCAACCTTGCAATAAGATTTAACCAATTATTTTGCGTATTTTTGCTGCATTTATTGAATAATATATTTATTATTTATTCTATCATCCCTGGAGGCTAAAGGATAGAAAGGATCTTGGCGTCCAGGAGTCTGACAATTGGGGTTCTGGCCAGAAAATATTCTATTTTATAATATTTAATACCTTGGACCAGACATTTCACATGAAATTTAATCAAAGATAAATTTATCTGACTTTTCAACCGTGATTTATCATTAAGTTCTTTTGCAGTGGATTTAAAAACCAATGCAGAATTCCTAATATATTATATAAATCTTTTAAAGATAAGAAAAGAAGAATATATTAAAACTTATAAACCAACTGGTTGGGAAGCTTTAACTCAAGCTGAGAAACTTAATATCTCTTCTGCACGTAAAGACTTAGATAAACTCCTTGAACAAGAAAATCTTGAGAGGCGTATCAACTTCCAGGCCCTATTAAGGAAACATAAAGCTTGGAAGAAATACTGCATAAATTGTTTTTTCAGATACAAAAGTAATCATAAAACTTGTATTACCATTTTATTTTTAATAAAATATTATTAATATATTTTATTGACCAATAAAATATCCTTTTACCATCAGTGAATCCTTGTAATAAGAAACCACTGTCACTGAAGTTGATTTAGTGGATCAATAAGTCCTGGATATTCTGGAAGCCCTGGAAATATTGATTGGACAGGAAAAGACCTAATTGGAACACAACAAGACCCCATAGGATTACCTATGAAGGAACAATTTAATTGCAATTAAGTCCTTGTACCTTTGAATATCAACTTAAGTGAGTTTTAAATAAACTTATTTTGATGGATTTTTATTTAGTAAATAGTTATCAACATTTTTATTCAATATGAATAGATTTAACACAAGAGCATCATGGAGAATTCCCTCCTATCAATCTTTGCCAGGACCCCCCAGTAACTGTGAGACCACCAATAATGACAATCATGAGGGGACTGGAACCCCTGAATCAAATTTTTGTGGAAAAGGAACAGTCCCAAGTACTTTTGCCCTCACCCAACCTAGAGCTGGAGAAGGTAGTAGAATTAAGTTCCCCTCCATTACAAGAAGGCTCCCGGCAGCCACCCCAGCAGAATCTGTCCCAGGAATTCAGGATAAAACACTTATTCAGAGAGGCCATGAAATATTGGGAAGAGTTCAAAGAAGCCCAAGCCAAGGAGGACATGGTTTCTATGGAAAAGATAATCTACCAGGAAAAAGCTACCCAGATAGCTCTTCAGAAAATAATTCCAAGGAAAGAGGTAGAATCCTACGTAGAAAAGTGGAATCCTTGGGATCAATTAGCCCAACTGAAAGGCAAAGGATCAGGAAAGAAGAGATCTTCTTCCCATCCAAAGCCAAAGGGAAAAAAGGATTGGTATCAGATAATATCCTTAGCTCAAAAGTGGAAAAAGGTGTACAACAATTAGGCTCTAATCCTGACCCCAGTAACTTGTCCAAACTAACCTCTGATGTAATTACTTCCTTTTCTAATGGTATGCGCCATAATATTAAGATTTTTTGTGGAAATTTGGACGGTGTTTACACCCAAATGGATAAGTTAACCTCAGTAGTGGCCAAACTCATTCATAACCAAAAGAAAACAGTAGGGATCAAAGATATTAAACAGCATACAGAACAAGTATTGTAGACAATTAATTAAAGTAAAATTAGACAGACTCAAACAATTGAGAATATGTTAGCAGGTATCCAAGAAAATTTTATTATGTCTTTTCAACCTTTAAAAGAAGAATTGGTGAATACTACTAACAGCTCCAATTTTCCCCTTAGTGAGAAATTAGATCTGCTTAATAATAAAGTGGACCTGCAACTTAATCTGATCAAGAATGATCTTAGAGACTTAAAAGTCTGTCTGACCAACCCCTTGAGGAGTACCACAGAGGAACCAAACCCCCCCCAGACAAACTACTAAACCTTATACACCACCCTTACTAGTTACGCATAGAAGTAAAACATTCAGGCCTAGTCCTAATCCTGAAATGGAACAAGCCCTCAAAAATTTGAGCCCTTATTTCTGAATGGCCTAAGTCCTGTGGTGAAGGAAAATACAATCAAAAAACTTCATTATATTTATTGACTATACCATTAACTCTTAAGATCTACCAGAAGCTATATCTGTAGTCAGGCTTCCCGGACTATTTGAAACAGTAGCCTTAGACTGGTTTATTAGTAAAAGAAAAGAAGTGGGATTGTCAGCTCTCTGATACCAGGAACCTTGCAGTCCTTTAGCTACAGAGAGTGATAAAAATGCTGGAATGATAATAATAATTATTATTCCAATAATCAACACTTAGAAGCTCAAATAAATGATTTAATAACAGCAGTTGCAAGTTTTAATTGATTTGGTAGTAAATGGTTTTCAATATAATATAAAAGAGGGGCCCGGTATTATACTACTGGGGATCTTTACAGACTAGCAACCTCTCTTCAAGGGGCCTCCTTTGGAAGTTTAAGAACCTTGGAATAAAGATGGGTGCCTTAGAAAGGACTTATTCCACTAATGGCCGGGCTTAAAAGCTCAAATGGCCACAACAGGAAGGGTAACACTCACTCTGAGCACTTTACCACTAAAATCCTGGAATAATTGGAAGGGTTTCAGAGCAGATCAGGTAGATTGGTTGACTAAACTTCAATGGTTGATTGGTTAATAAAGGTAAATAATCCTACTACAGACTAAGTGATCAATCCCTTGCTTATCTTCATATAAGCATTTGATCAACAATGACATGGTGTGTGATTGATAATAAATAATTCCTGTTAACTGATGATCTGATTGGATCCAAAGAGGTCTGTATAAATACCTTTTTGGGGTGATTTTGATCTTTTCAGGGAAGGTAGAGAGGGTTTGCTTGTGGGATGAGGATGTAAAGCCAGTCAGGGCAAGATTAGCACCTCCACCTGGTGCTGTCAATCAGCTGTCCTTGGATCTGCTTGATTTCTGTACTATTTTAGCCACAGGATCTGTTAATCTGTTATGGCGTAAATTTGATCATTTTTTACTCATCCTTCATTTGTACTATTGATATTGCTTTTAAGCGGGTAGATGTGGAGGTTTCCTGATTTTCTATCATCTGCTGATCATGTAGGTAGTTTTTAATAATTTTTATTAACACTCCTTGTAGTGTTATGTGGTCTTCAAAGATCAGGGTCAGTGATTTATGTGATAATCCATGAACTTTGATTTATTATTAAAAAATTTTTTGAACTTAATTTTCATTAATTTTATTTAAGTTTTGATCTTTTTAGATCATTAGTGATGCATATGTCAGTTTGTTACATATACTAGGCAACCCTAACTAGGTTGTAGCTCTTCTGAGTGGTACATGGTTGTCAGATGAGTCACAACTGATCCAGACGCGGGGATCAGTTAGTACAGATGCGCGCGGGGTAGGATACGCTGCGTGCGTGGCATAATCAGCTGCGCGCGGGTCTCTAGCGCGAGGGAACCTGCTGCTACTAGTACGTAGGTATATGTAATGATGCGGGGCTGCACGCGGGAATTGTGACATAACAAATTTCCGTGTGTAACTCCTTCAATATACACAACACCTCAATTATGAGTGAATTTTAGGTGTAAACCCTACACGTGAAAATAGGTGTGATATATTAGAATGGCCAAAAAGTCTCAAACTGGTGTCATAATTTTTAGTACTTTTCTTTTTAATTATTTTAAAATTTAAGGACTTGGAATTCAAGGGTGGGGTCAGTTAGTGACCCTAGCTAATTTTGGGTGAGGAATCCATTCCTGTAATAATGTTCATGTATTTCTCACTCCTTATTTTGTTAATTGAGAAATTCTTATTTTTCATAGTTTTGTGTTACTAGTTGACAGTTTTGCTCTGTACATATTAGCAAGCTGACATTACCCTGCTCCAAGATATATCTATATCTGAAAACATTTTGGGTTAATGCCTCCTGTTGGCTCTGTAGTTCCTCAGGTGTATAGGTCCGTCAGGGATATTATGTTCAGGCAACCATTCATCTTTATCAGCTGATTCTCCCTTGTATCTAACCAGGTAGAGTCTGATGTCTTTTCAATTGATCCTATCTTTTTTTTCCTTAAGGATCTTGCTAATTTTTCCTTATTCCTTTTCAGGTTCTTCTGTAACAGGTATTGCAGGTGAAGGAGTATGTTCTCCATTCCTTGGGTGGTAGTGTTTGATGAGGCTTACTGGGAAGACTGGATGTTTCCTAGAAAGCTCATCACTGAGGATTACCTCCACAGCATTTTTACCATGAAGTTTATTAATGGTGAAAGGTCCAACAAAATCTGTTCTAAGCTTTCTATTTCCACACAAGTTGGTAAAGTTAGTGGTAGAGATCAAGACTTGATCACCAATATTGAAATCAGGTTCCTTAAGGGTTTTATCCCACCTTTGCTGATTGTACTCCACAGCATCCTGGACACACTTAAAAGCATGTTTGTTGGCTACATCTATCATGTTTTTGAAATAAAGTGATGTAGGGTGAATATTGGTTAGCTGGTGGTTAAGTTTATCCTTGGGTAATCTAGGAATCCATCATCTTTCCAGTATTTAAGGTGCTTCCTTAGTGGTAGAGTGCTTGCTACTGTTGTAGGCCATCTCCAGTGCAGGTAAAAGGATAACCCAATTGTGGCAATAACTGTCAGAATTCTTTCATTCTAGTCCAAAGCCACAGCATCTCCTGAGCATGTATTCCAGGGTCTGAATCATCCTTTTGGCTAATCTATCCGTCTGAGGGTGATAAGCGGTAGAGAAAGCTAAGATGGTTCCAAGCATATCATGTAGATTCCTCCAGAACTCAGAGGTGAATTTAGAATCTCTGTCACTGATAATAATCTTGGGAACTCCAACATCAGCAATGAGTCTGTTCCAAAATAATAGGGCAACTTGCATAGCAGTCTCTTCCTTGTGATTAGGTAGGAACTTTGCTTTCTTGGAGAACCTATCCGCAATGACTAAGACTGAGTTGTAGGAATAGTCTCCTCCTTGTGGTAGTCCAGTTACAAAGTCCTTATTGATGATCTCCCATATTTTCTTGGGTTCAGAAATCTTTTTCAGTAGTCAAAACCGCTTCCCAGTATTCCTGCTGGACTTCTGACAAGTTTCACAACTGGTAACATACTGTATAGTGGATTCTCTCCAATTAACCTACCAAGAAGTTAGTTTAACCTTATCCAAGGTTCTATCAGCAGATAAATGAACAGATGAGCAGTTATCATGGCACTCAGCCAGAACACGTTTGATACGGTCATCCTTAGTTAAGACTATAACACTTGAATGTTGATGCCTATAGTATACCAGACCATCCCATATGGTGAACCTTCCGGCTTTGTATGGTTTCAAAAGAGGTTCAGGTAGGCTATTGATCAATTCAGAAGGTGGAGAAGTACTTTCCATAATGATGATCAGAGTCTTTATGCCAGAACTGTAAGCTTCTTTGATTGAGTTGAACAATGATTAATTCAGTTCACAAATGTGGATTCCCATTATAGGAGCTTCAATTTTTAGCCTGTTAATGTTAAGTATAGGGAAGATATCATTATCCTCTGGATCATAAGCAGGGTTCCTTGGTTCATTGGGTAACGCATTCCTGCTTAAACTATCAGCATTCTGGTGTTTAGTCCCAGCTTGATGAACTATGGTCATCTGACCTCTGTACTGTTGTATAGTTATCTGCCATCTCAACATGTGCCTACTAGGGGTCTTCATGTTCATTAATTTCCTGACAGCGTTTCAGTCAGTAATAAAAGTGAAGTTTGTGCCTTCTAAGTAATTATGGAGTTTCTCTAGAGCCCATACTAAGGCCAGACATTCCATTTGGCTTGCACCGTACCTTTTCTCAGTGTCTTTAATTTGTCTGGATATGAAGAGTATAGGTTTTTCAACTGATTTTTCATCTTCTTTGACTTCCTGTTGTAAAGCAGCTCCTAGCCCTTCCATGCTGGCATCTATGTAGAGCTTGAAAGGTTTAGAGTAATCTTGCTGGATCAGTACTGGGGCTGAAGTCATTGCCATTTTGAGTTCCTCATAGTTCTTGACTCTGTCATGAGTCATTTCAAACACTGTGGTGTTGTTGCTGATCTCATACAGACATTTGGTTAGAAGAGAAAACTTTGGTAAATACTTCCTATAGTAGCTGCAAAAGATGATAAAGGATGGGAGTTCAGTTTTATTCTGAGGCATAGGCCTATTCATTACTGCTGCTATCTTGTTTTGGTCAGAAGCTGAGGTTAGTCTGGAGACAATGTGTCCTACGGCTTTGATTTCCCCATAGCCAAAGTTACACTTTTTCATTAATAATTTCAATCCTGCCGCAGAGATGGTTTTGCGGACTATCCATAATTTCTCCATGTGAGTATCGCAATGATAAGAGGAAATGATAACAGCATCAATGTATACCATCATCCATCCCTGTCTGATGAATAATCCTAGGACAATGTCCATCATCCTTTGGAAATGAGAAGGAGCATTTTTAATACCAAAAGCATCCTAAGATACTCATAAGTTCCCAAGTGACAGATAATTCTCATGAATTTCCTGCTATCAGGGCTGATATGTATTTGGTGAAAACCTTTCAGCATGTCCATGGTAGTGATGTACTTAACCTTGGACAGGTTATGCAGATCATGGTCAATTCTTTGAATTGGATAATAATCAGCTTGGGTGTAGTTGTTAAGCATTCTAAAATCTCCAACCATTCTTGACTTATCATTGTGCCAAGCTATAATTACTGGGGTAGTAATATCCACTTGTTCATTGTGGCCTACTTTCCTTAAGACTTGTAAGTAAACCAACTCTTGAATATGGGTTTCCAGAGCAGCTCTAGATTTTGGAGTAGAAGGGTTCTCAGGTCTCCTGAGGTTAGGTGGGTAAGGAGGCTTAATAGTCAGAGTTAGGATCATATTGTCCTTTGATGTTACCAATGGCTGATCCTTGGTAAAGAAAGCATTCTGGTTTTTAAAGCATACTTGTAGGATATCCCGTTTCTGTTCTTCATTGAAAAGGGAATTCAAAGCAGCTTGAGATAAGTATTCCTGATTGAAACTCTCTAGGTGTTTTTCATAAGTTGAATCAGAAGTTTGAGCATTGACATGGCATATTTTGAACTTCTTATTCCAGTATCCAGCTATAGTCAAGTTTCTACCCTTGCTTTTGAGTACATCTATACCATATAAGCAAAGAGAATCATTTCCAAGGATAAAATAATCACATACTCCTTTTTGGAGAACTACAAATTCAATTTTCAGTTTGAGTGATCCTTTAGAGTGAGGGAGTATGATATCAGAAGACCATACTCCAACAGCATTGAGAGCAGAATTACAACTGCTAAAATTAGCCTGAGGTACTGGTAGTAGGTTCAGTTTCCAGCTTGGCTCTTGTTTCTCCAGATAAGTTGAACCAACGCAAGAGAAAAAGGCTCCACTGTCTAGGAGTAACTTAACAGGGGAACCTTGGATTAAACAAGTGGCATAGCATGTTTTGCCTGAAGTGTAACTTTTAAAGGCAGAATATTTTAGAGTCAAGGCCTTAGCCTCAGAGATGTGGTCAATCTCCATGTTGGGATTCCATTTTTGAGGTAAGTTAGAATCTTCATTGACGGAATTTATGTCCAGAGAAGACTCAATACTACCTTCAATAAAATTGATGGGGTTAGTGATAATTAGATCACAATCAGAGAGTGATCCATCAGTATCATCAAGGTGAGGGTCAGGATTTTCATACTCTTCTCCATCAATAAGATTTATCCTTTTCCTAGGTAGAGGACAATCAGGTTTTACGTGTCCTGTTTGGTTACAGTTCCAACATACTTTCTCTTTTGATTCTGGAGCTTCTTAACTTCCAAGGTAGATGAATTAGTAGTGGGGGATTCTTTAGTTTTGGCAGTATATTCTTCCCTGTTCCTAGGATTTTGTTCCCTGGGGAGTCTATTGACCCTCTTATCAAGACCATTCATATCAATAGTCTCTTCCAATACACCTACTAAGGTGGAAAGATCTGAATCCATAGGCATCCTGCACCTTACACTCTTTTTCTGGTCTAAGAACCACTTATGAGGTCTGTCCTTGGATGGATCAAACTTGGAATTTTCAAAAGTTTTTATCATTCTTCTTTTCCAAATGCTGGTTCCAAAATGCACTTTGATCAATTCTTTCCAAGAATTCCAGGATAAAGATCCAACTTCCTCTATTTTATTGATAAACCAATCAAGAGCTACTCCTTCAAATACTCTTGGCAATCTTACCACAGCTATTGGGTCAGGGACCTCATAAGAAGAAAGAGTATAGTCAATAAATTCAATGAAATTGACGTGGTTGTATTCTCCTTCTCCAGAGAATTTAGGCCATTCAGTGCTGGGAGGAAGTAGCTTCAAAGCCTGCTACATTTTAGGATTAGGACTGGGTCTGAAAGACTCATTCCTAGTTATCCTGGTTCTGGGAGGAACACTAGGAGTACTGGTGAACCTAGCAGGCCTAGTTTCTTCTAGGTCAATGACCAGAGAGTTAGTAGAATTTATCTTAAGATCTCTGAGATCATTCTTAATCATACCTAACTCTAAATCAAGTTTTTTGCTTAATAGGTCAATTTTGTTAGACAGATGAGCTGAAGGAGTAGGACTAGTTTTCTTAACTTCTTCCTTAAGCTGTTCTATGGTTGCAAGAATATCTTCCTGAAGAATTGATTGGTTGTCATCAATATGTTTCATCAGGCCAAACTTAATAGCTCTTATACTATCCTTGATTTGTTGTATTTCCAACTCATCAATTCTCATAATCTGAGACTGAGTGTCAATCAATCTGAAAATAATTGAACTCAATTTGTCCAATTTTTGATAAACTTTGTAAAAGCATTGGCTAATGATAGTAAAATTGTGAGACACATTTACAGAAAAGCTATTAAGAGCTTCTACATCTAATTGTGGTACACCTTTTTCCACTGCTGGGCTAAGGATATTATGCTGTCCCAATCCTTTGGGTTCCTTAACTTCTGACGGGCTGAGGACCTCTTCTTTTTGGGGTCCTTTCCCTTTAAGGAAGCTAACTGATCTCAAGGATTCCAGTTCTGCACGTAGCCTTCTACTTCTTTCTTTGGGATCAACCTTTGCAGAGAAATCTGAGATTTCTTTGCCTGAGAAATGGCTTTTCTCATACCTATTTGATCCTCCTGGGTCTGAGCCAACCTGAATTGTTCCCAATAGCCCACGTACTCTTTCACTAATACTTTGACTCTTTCCTCCTTGGTTGAGTCCGGCTGGGGTGGCGTAGGAGGACCTGTACCCTCCTGGGATAACATGGTGGGTGACGGATGGTTCTCCAACTGTCTGTTGGTCGAGTTTGCGGCCGCGGTTGTTGCCGTGGTCGTCCCACGTGACGCTATGGTCACGGGTTTGAGTCCCCTCATTGCGCTCGCGACTGGAGTCCTTGCGCGCATGGGTTCCTCTGGGCAGAGATCCATATTATGGGGCTCTACCTGTTGCACGGGTGTTGCCCCTATTTTGATACATAGCACCAGAAAAAATGTGTAAGTCTTTTGTAGAAACTTTGAAAAAAGACTTTAAAAATATAAAAATAATATTTTTTGTGTGTTTTATATTTTTGGTAATTTTTTTATAAATATTTTAACTTACTAAAAGTTAAATTCAAGAGTACCAACACTTGGTTGGGATCACAACTATCCTTGGAGGGTATTCCAGCGGGGTCTGAGTGAGCTCCAATCAGATCCTGGGATAAATCCAAGGGTAAGTCCAATGGTACACTGTCTGGGACATCCTCTAGGAGGTCCTGGTCAATGAGATCACCAAAAACATAATCCACTGAGATGGATAAAAACAAAAAAAATAAAAGTTTAATATTTTTTTGTATTTTTATGTGTTAAAATGATGTTTTTAGAAAAAATAATCACTTTTATTATTTTTGGATTTTTCTTTATCTTCAGGGTTAACTAGTTTATAAATATAAAGCTTCCTTTGAAAAATCTTCCACTCCTTATGTTACCTTAATAAAGAATTGAAATTGATAATTCTTTCAAGCTCAAGTGCTTTGTCCTTTATAAACTGCTTTTTATAATAAAGCAGTTTCTCCTGTTGTTGCTCAGGAGTTATAATAACAGGGAAAAAGTTACGGAGTTTTTCATGTTTTTTATTTTTAAGAATGTTCAAATAATAATCAATAAATTCTCCGTTGGTCTTAAGATCCACTAGAGAAAAAAATGATCAGAAATATATTTTATAAGTATGTTAACTTTTTTTTAAAAAAAAATCAATAGACTGGTCCAAGGAATAAATAATTTAGAATTAATTATTTAAGGATATTTCCCGGCCAGACCCCCAGTTTTCAGCTCTCTGATACCAGGAACCTTGCAGTCCTTTAGCTACAGAGAGTGATAAAATTTCTGGAATGATGATAATAATTATTATTCCAATAATAAACACTTAGAAGCTCAAATAAATGATTTAATAACAGCAGTTGCAAGGTTTAATTGGTTTGGTAGTAAATGGTTTTCAATATAATATAAAAGAGAGGCCACAGCATTATACTACTGGGGATCTTTACAGACTAGTAACCTCTCTTCAAGGGGCCTCCTTAGGCAGTTTAAGAATGTTGGAATAAAGATGGGTGCCTTAGAAAGGACTAATTCCACTAATGGCCGGGCTTAAAAGCTCAAATGGCCAAGAAAGGAAGGGTAACACTCACTCTGAGCACTTTACCACGAAAATCCTGGAATAATTGGAAGGGTTTTGCAGCAGATGGGGTAGATTGCTTGACTAAACTTCAGTGGTTTATTGGTTAATAAAGGTAAAAAATACTACTACAGAAAAGTAATAAATTACTTGCTTATCTTCATATAAGAATTTGATCAATAATGAAACGGTGTCTGATTGATAATAAATAATTCCTGGTAACTGATGATCTGATTGGATCCAAAGAGGTCTGTATAAATATCTTTTTGGGGTGATTTTGATCTTTCCAGGGCACGTAGAGAGGGTTCTGCTCGTGGGCTGAGGCTTTCAAGCCAGTCAGGGCAGGAATAGCACTTCTACTTGGTGATTTCAATCAGCTGTCCTTAGATCTGCTTTATTTCTGTACTATTTTAGCCACAGGATCTGTTAATCTGTTATGGCGTAAATTTCATCATTCTGTAATCATCCTTCATTTTTACTATTGATATTGCTTTAAAGTGGGTAGATGTGGATTTTTCCTGATTGTCCATCATCTGCTGATCATGTAGGTAGTTTTTTAATAATGTTTATGAACACTCCTTGTAGTGTTTTGTGGTCTTCAAAGATCAGGGTCAGTGATTTATGTGATAATCCTTGATCTTTGATTTATTATTAAAAAATTTTTTGAACTTAATTTTCATTAATTTTATTTAAGTTTTGATCTTTTTGAATAATTAGTAATGAATATGTCGGTTAGTTACATATACTAGGCAACCCTAACTGGGTTTTAGCTCTTCTGAGCGGTACCTGGTTGTCAGATGAGTCACAACCAATGCAGATGCAGGGATCAGTTAGTACAGATGCCCGCAGGGTAGGATCCGCTGCGTGCGTGTCAGAATCAGCTGCGCGCGGGTCTCTAGTACACAGGAACCTGCTGCTAATAGTACGTAGGGATATGTAATGATGCGGGGCTGCGCGCGAGAATTGTGAAATAACACATTTCCGCGTGTAACTCCTAAAATATACAAAACACCTCAATCCTGAGTGAATTTTAGGTGTAAAACCTATACGTGAAGATATGTGTGAAATATTAGAATGGCCAAAAAGTTCCATACTGGTGTTTTAATTTTTAGTACTTTTCTTTTTAGTTATTTTAAAAATATAAGGACTTGGAATTCGAGAGTGGGGTCAGTGAGTGAACCCACCTAATTTTGGGTGAGAAATCCATCCCTTTAATAATATCTATGGATTTCTCAATTGTTATTTCTTAATTGAAATATTCTTATTTTTCATAGTTTTGTGTTCCTATTTGACAGTTTTGCTCTGTTCATAGTAGCAAGCTGACAGGGATCTTCACCATGGAATTCTTGGAAACTTCTAATTAAACAACAATTTGGTTCTGGAATGTGGAAAAGAAAAATGATGAACAATTTCAAAATTCCCCATTTGATCCCTCCAAGGATAAGCCTCACAAATTGTGCTTAGAACAGAAAATAAGACTATACTGCTTCTATCCAGATGCTGATAAAGAAGAATTGAATGAAATACTCCTCAACTTGTGTCCTGTAAATCTTAACCATAGTGTAAGATGGAGGAATAGTATGGATGCTGAATTGCCAACTCTAATCAATGTGTTAGAAGAAGTCATAGATATGAATGGGTTAGACAAGAAGGTTCCTTCTAGACCTAAAGAGAACTTCAACAGTGAAAAAACTAGTGAACAACCCCCTCTGATAAATACCTCCGATAAGAAGAAAGCTAAAGAGAACAGGGAAAAAGAGAGAATTCCTGGAACTTTTTGGAATTGTAACAAGACAGAAAATATGAGACAAGACTTCCCATTACCAAAAAGAAAGATAGCAGTCTTGGAAAGAGAACAGGAGGTTGAAGGGAATCATAAATATGAAGATATAGCTGATACTGAAGGATCCCTTTCCAAATGTGAATTGATCTTGACCAACCCTGTCAATGTAATAGAAGGAGGTATAATCACTTTAATAGAGATCAAAAACATCCATGGTGATTCTAGTTTGCCCCAACAATGGGACCCTACTATAGTTCCTAGACATATAACAGATGTTGAACCACTAACAGTTAAACCTATGAGTAGTAAGATTTATACTACTGGTAAGACTTTCTATGCTGCAGGATTTTATAAAGACAGATCTATAAGGTTATTACTGGATAGTGGAGCTTTTTGCTCATTTGTCTGTACTGAATTCTTACACAAATGGGATCCCAATTGGAAAGAACAACTTCTTCCAATCCCAAAAGCCAAGTTTAGCTCTTGAATATCTACCATGAATGCTATTGTAGTATGGACTGCTCCCATAATATTACCCCATGCTAAAGTATCTTTGAGAATACAAGTGGAATTTGTGGTATTGCTCAACGAATTATGTGACTACCTGATAATAGGGAATGATGCTTTATGTCTATATGGTATAGATGTGTGCCAGAGAAAAGGGAGATACTTTGAAGTGGGTGGTAATTGGGACCAGAAGTTTAAGATATGCACCATCCAATTTAACTTCCCCTCTTCCACTTATCAAAAGCATTTAGAAGAATTTAATCAAAAATACTTCTCTCAAGCAGTTTAAAATATGAAAATTCCTGGGGAACAGAAGAAAGATATATTGACAGTCTGCTTTGAGAACCAAAATGCTTTTTGTACTAAATATCACCCAATTGGTGATATCAAAGGACATGACATGGTTTTAACATTGAATATCAAGCCTCCTTATCCTCCCAACTTAAGAAGACTAGCTTATCCCTCTAGTCCTAATAGTATTAACAAAACTACGGCGCAATGAGCAAGTCACTGTGACCACACCTGTAATCATAGCTTGGCATAAGAAAAGTCAAGGATGGTAGGAGAGTTCAGAATTCTCAATAATTATACTCAGGCAGATTATTATCCTATGCCTTGGATTGATCATGCTCTACAAAACGTATCCAAGGCCAAATATATAACTACTATGGATATGCTGAAAGGTTTCCACCAGATACCTATAAGCCCTCAAAGCAGGAATTTTTGAAAATAATGTTTCATTTGGGAAGATATGAATATCTTAGAATGCCCTATGGTATAAAGAATTCCCCATCACACTTCCAGACAACAATGGATAAAGTTCTAGGTACTTACATCAGACAAGGGTGGATGATGGTATATATAGATGATTTTGTCATATATTGTGATGATTGGGATTCTCATATAAACCGAATAAGATTATTAATCCAAACTTTTTCCAAAGCAGGATTAAAAGTTTCCATGAAGAAATTAACCTTTGGATATGGAGAATTGAAAGCTCTATGGCACATAGTATCTGGTCTAACTCTAGCTGCTGATCAAAATGAGATTGCTTCTGTCATGAACAGACCCATGCCTCAAAATAAAACAGATTTACTGTTTTTCATTATTCTTTGCAGTTACTACTGACAGTATATCCCAAAGTTTTCTATGCTAACTAAATGTCTGTATGAAATATGCCACAATAACACTCTCTTTGAAATGAAGAATGAGCGATTGACAAACTATGAGGAACTCCTCTAATCATCCACTCATTCAACCAGATAACTCCAAACCCTTTAAGCTTTACCATGATGCCTGTAGAGAAGGGTAAGGAGCTGCTCTATATCACAAAAGAATAGAAGAAGAAAAACCAGTGGAGAAACCAGTACTCTTCATATCTAGACAAATAAAAGACACAGAAAAGAGATATGGAGCCAGTCAGATGGAATTCTTGGCTCTAGTATGGGCTTTAGAAAAGCTACACTATTACTTAGAAGGCTCCACTTGCCAAGTAATCACGGACCGTAATGCTTTAAGAACTCTCATGAACATGAAGACCCCCAGCAGACATATGCTCAGGTGGAAAATTGCTACACAACAGTATAGAGGTCAGATGGCTATAGTGCATAAAGCTGGAGCCAAACACCAGAATGCTGATATTCTAAGTAGGAATGCTTTTCCAAATGACTTTAGAAATCCAGCATATGACACTGAGGATGAAGATATCTTTCCTATCTTGAACATAAATCTTTTTGGATTGGATGCTCCAATCATGGGGATCCACTTATGTGAATTGGATACTGCTTTCTTCAATCTAGTAAGGGACAACTACTCCTCTTACATCAAGCTGCTGATTACTATTAGGAATGTGAATCCCCAGAAGCAGCTCTGATAAATAGTTTACCTGCTTCATTACTCAAACCCTATAAAGCACAAAGGTTTACCTTTTGGGATGGTCTGCTTTACTACAGACACCAACATTCCAGTGTATTAGTACTAAGCAACAAAGAACATATACAACACATAATCCGGGAATGCCATGACAAATGGTCATCAGGGCATCTATCCACTGAAAGAACATTGGATAAAGTAAAACAAACTTCTTGTTGGATAGACTGGAAAGAAATCACTATCAAGTATGTTACTAGCTGTGAGACTTGCCAAAAATCTAATAAAACTACTTTCAAAAGGTTTGGACTTCTACAGAAGATCTCCAAACCCAGAACTAGATGAGAAATCATTAATATGGATTTTGTCACCGGCCTCCCCCCTGGAGGTACTGATTCATATAACTCTGTCCTTTTTATAGTTGACAGATATGCTAAGAAGGAAAAATCCTTACCTAACCACAAAGAAGATAGTGCTATGGATGTAGCTCTACTATTTTGGAATAGTATCATAGCTGATGTTGTTATACCCAAGATAATAATCAGTGACAGATACCCAAAATTCGTCTCTTATTTTTGGAGGAATCTACATGATATACTGGGTACTAACCTTGCATTTCCTACAGAATACCATCCCCAAACTGATGGATTAGCTGAAAGAATGATACATACCCTTGAATACATGTTAAATAGGTTCTTTAGAATTGGTCTAGAAAAAAAAGACTCAGATGGTCTTGCCATGATTGGGTAAGCCTAATCCCATCTCTCAAGATGGCTTATAACAGAAGTAAACATTCTACTACCAAAGAAGCCCCTTGCATACTAGAAACAGGATGGATTCCAAAATTCCCTAAGAATAATTTAAACAATAAATTAGTGTCAGCCTGCTACTTAGCACAGAGCAACCTGACAAAGCAACAAAAATAATAATATTAACAAAATTAGCAAAGATAAATGAATAAATAAAATTATTATAAAATAAAGGAGTAGGAAATCCATAAATATTTTTTGCAGAAATGGATTCCCCACCCAAAATAAGGTAGGGTCACTCACTGACCCCACCCTTGAATTCTTACTCCTTATATTTTTTAATTAATTTAATACAAAATGGTAAATGACCACGGCACCAGTATGGCACCTTTTAGCAATTTTAATATTTCACATGATATGTCATGTATAGGTTTCACACCTAAATTTCAGTCGAAATCCAGGTGTTGTGTGTAGTTTAGGAGTTACACGGGAAATTGTGTTTTGTCACAATTCCCGCACGCAGCCCCGCGTCCCTACAGCGCTGGTCTCCTGCGTACGCAAACTCCCGCACGCAGCCCCGCGTCCCTACAGCGTTGGACTCCCGCGTACGCCAACTCCCGCACGCAGCCCCGCGTCCCTACAGCGCTGGACTCCCGCGCAACTGAATTCCCGCGCAGGTAATCCCGTGACCTAGTCACGCGCGCAGCGGTACAGTCCCCCGCGCGCATCTGAGCAGCGGATCAGTCCCCGCGCGCATTTGAATGGACTGATTCCCGCGCCTCCTTCTGTGACCAGTTTGACATCCAGGTACCGCTCAGAGGAGCTACAATATAGTAGGATCTACACTACTTATGTAAAGCTACCACACAAGCATAGATTATAGTTCAAAAAACTTAAAAATCAATTAAAATTAGTTAGTAACTAATTTTTAGTATTTTTTATTAATTAAATAAAGATCCAGACTCACCACGAAATAAGTTGATCAGATTCTTCAAAGACCACGAAACTACATGAGGAGTGGTCGTAAAAATTATTAAAAATTACATACAGGATCAGCAGAGGATGGAGAATCAATAAACATCCACGTCTGCTCACTTTGGACCAGTACTTACTGTACAAATTGAGGATCAGTGCAGGATCAGCACAATGACTAATCTATTGATTAACAGATCCTGCAGCTAAAAAGGAGCTGTTCCTTGACAGATCTAAGGCCAGAAGGCTAACAGCACCTTGAGGACGTGCCAATCTTGCCCTGATTGCCCCCCTAGTCTCAGCCCATGGCTAGTACTCCTTCTAGAGGCCCTCAAGCACCCAAAAAAGAATATTTAAACAGGCACTTTTTGCCCTTCTGTTTCAAATCAGTTAATCAGTTATCAGGAATTATTTATTATCAATCAGACACGGTGTCATTGTTAATCAAGTGCTTATATGAAGATAAGCAAGTGATTTATGACTTAGTCTGTAGTAGTATTATTTACCTTTATTAACCAATCAACCATTGAAGTTTAGTCAAGCAATCAACCCCATCTGCTCTGAAACCCTTCCAATTATTCCAGGATTTTCGTGGTCAAGTGCTCAGAGTGAGTGTTTCCCTTCCTGTCTAGGCCACTTGTGCTGTTAATCCCGGCCATTAGTGGAATAAGTCCTTTCTAAGGCACCCATATTTATTCCAAGGTTCTTAAACTGCCTAAGGAGGCCCCTTGAAGAGAGGTTGCTAGTCTGTAAAGATCCCCAGTAGTATAATACTGTTGCCCCTCTTTTTTATATTATATTTAAAATATTTATAACCAAACCAAATAAACCTTGCACTTGCTCTTACCATACCATTATTGGAGCTTTAAAGTTTTTATTCTTTGGAATATTATTGCTCCAAGTTCTTTTATCACTCTCTGTAGCTAAAGGACTGCAAGGTTCCTTGTATCAGAGAGCTGACAATTAGCAACCATTCATCCAACATCTGTTGAATTCAAGAAAATGATAGATCTGGAAAATAATCATGGTCAAAAATGTGTAGAAGAAGCAGTAGAATACAACAAACAAAGATGGGAGAAATGACACAGAGAACCTGACTTTAAAATAGGAGATCAGATCTTTATATCCACTGCCAACTTCAATAATTAGCAGGTAACAGAAAGCTGAAACCAGCCTTTGTTGGCCCATTTGTTATAAAAAAGATTTATTGCAAAAATTGTGTAGAAGTAATCTTGAGTGAAGAATTGTCAAGAAAACACCTATTATCTCCTGTTATATTAGTAAAATACTTTCAACCAAGAGAAGATAGCAACCTCCCCCAGCAATGATATCAATAGAACCTGACCCTGTGGAAGAAAAAGGGAAAGTTAGCAGGATATTGAGAGACAAGAAAGAGAGAGTGCAAGGAGAAGATGTTAGACTATACTTAGTAAGATACAAAGGAGAATCTGCAGAAAAAGATGAATGGTTACCAGAGAATAAAGTACCTGAAGGACCAATACATCTCAGAAACTACAGAGCCAGCAAGAGGAACTGAAACACACATGGAATTAATTTTTTCCCAAAATGCTCCAGATTTTTATTCAGATATGGCCATGTCTTGGAGTGGGGGAATGTCAGCTTGCTACTATTGCAGATCAAGCTGCAAAAGTAACAGAAATAACATTAAAAATAATAATATTAAAATCAACCTAATAAGGAATAGGAAAACCATGAATATTATTTCAATTTTTCATCCAAAATTAGGTAGTGTCACTCACTGACCCCACCCTTGAAATCCAACTCCTTATATTTCTAAATAGTTAAGGAAAGAAAGACCAAAATACAATGGCACCACTATTGTACTTTTTGGCAAATTAAATATTTCACATCTATTGTCACGTATAGGTTTTACACCTAAAATTCGGTCAGAATTGAGGTTTTGTGTATATTTTGGGAGTTACAGATGGAAATGTGTTCTGTCACAATTCCTGCAAACAGACGCAGTAGCCAATAAACCCCCGCACTTCAGAGCTAAAGCACTATCACCCTGTGAAAGATGTGTACACAGACCCGGGCCTTTGACAAGTACAAAGCCGTGGGAATACGGGTCAACAATGTGATGGGCAGCCTGAGAAACCTAGGTACTGGGTAAACATGCTACAACCTACTTGGGAACATTCTACATATGTAATAAATTTTGCCATGGATAGTAGATAGTCTAAAAATACATAAACTTATATAAAAATACCTTAATAACATTTATACATATTTTTTATTAAATATAATTCAAAGTGCCAAAAATGTCAAAAACAAGATAATTACTACTTCTAAAAATATATCAAAATAATTAAATATACTATTATGAGAATTTCTAGCCATCAATAATTTTGTAACATAATAAAAAAAATGATTTTAAAATATTATAGGAATACCCATGAATTATATTCATAAGTAATTACTTTAGTAAATCAACCAAAATTTGAAAATAAGGAGTAAAATCAATATCATGACTTTACTCCAATTATTTAATACATAATGAGCACTCACCTGACATCATACTATCTGTAGGAATGTTTTAATTAATTATTAACTTCCTGGGAACATTTACTAAGGATAATTCATTAAATAACAGATAAAAAGGACAGATTAGTGTTATTCACACGTCCAAATATCAATTTTAAAGTAGAATAATTCCCATACCCTGTGTAATTAGATTCTACCCGTGATACAGCACCAGAAGCACGTGAAAGATTACCAATATTTACCCTGCTAGCCTCATTGTTTGCCCCCTTGAGCCCCTGTACCCCTCAGAAGGACAATATTGGGACTCAGAAAGCTCTAAATAAAGAGATCTTTTGAGGATATTGATACCCAGAGACCCAGTTATATTTATATTAAGACACGTTGCCAAGGTAATCAAATACTTATAAGAGTTAATTAAGTGATTTATGGCTTTAGTATGATTAATAATATCTTTCCCCAACCCTTTTTATCAATTTAAAGTTATGAACGACCTTATAACCCCAGTATAAAGGTTTAACCCATCAGTGCACGTCCCAAACAGGTACCCAAAGAATTAAATAATATACCAGTGAGTCTTATTATTGTTTCTCTGTTGTGGAAGCTTGGTTAAAAAGCCCTGCCACTCCATTGTGTATTTTATATACATATCATCTTTGGGAAATATATCCTTTAAGGACTTAAATTAAAGATTCCAAAGTAACCAGGCCTACATGTTTTCATACCGAATTCCCTGAAGAGAGGTGTTCAAGATCCCTAATATAATTTGGCCCCTCTATTAAAATATTTAAAAATAAATTTATTCATATTAATTTATAACACTAAACACTATCCAACCCAATTAACCTTGAAATAAGCTTTATCCAAATATTTTATGGATTTTTGTTGCATTTGTTGAATAATATATTTATTATTTATTCATTCACCTCTGGTAGCTGAAGGATAGCAAGGATTGTAGCATCCAGGAGGCTGACAACTCTTTTTATAACAAATTTCAAACCTTTTTAAAAAACAAATTAAGCCTTGCACCAGCTCTTGAAATATTTATTATTTGAGATTTTTAAGTTTTTATATTTGGAATATTATTATTATTATTTCAGTATTTTTATCACTCCTTGTAGCTAAAGGAATGAAGGGTTCCTGGTATCCGAGAGCTTAAAACTGGGGGTAAGGCCAGGAAATCTCCCTGAGTAATTGATTTCCAATTATTTATTCCTTGGACCAGGCAAATTAATTTTGAAAAAAATAAGCAAAAATACTTAAAACATTTTTTTGATTCTGTTATTCTGCCAGTGAACTTAAGAAAAACAGGCAATTGATGAATTATTATTTGAATCTTCTTTAACAGAAAAACTTAAACTTGAAAGTGTTTTCAATTTTGATTATTTATTTAGGCAACACAAGGAGTGTAAAATATATCAAGAAAAGCTTCATATCTATAAAAGAAATAAAAAGGAAGTTAAATATATAAAGAAAAATCACAAGAGTGAGAATTAAAATATTTTTCTTTTCTAAAAATTTTAAAATCACAGAAAAATACAAAAAAATATAAAATGTATATTTTTGTTATTTTATCAGCTTTAGTGGACTTTGTTTTTTCTGACCTCATTGACCAGGACCTTCTTGATGATTTCCCAGATAGTGTACCATTCAATTTTACCTTTGATTTATCCCAGGATCTGATTGAAACCCACTGAGACTCTCTGGAATACCCACCAATGATGTTCTTGACCCCAACCAAGTTTTGGTACCATTGAATTTAACTACAAGTATGCCAAAAATTGTTAAAAAACAAAAAAAAATTCAAAAGAATTTTATTTTTATGTTTATATTTTTTTTCAAATTTTTCCACAGAGACATGTAAATTTTTTGTGCTATGAACCAAAACAGGCACAATACCCATTCAACCAGTAGAGCACCATCATATGGATCTCTTCCCAGAGAAACCTGCGCATTCAAGGAATCCAGTCACAAAGGCAATGAAGGGGCTCAAACCCATGAACATTGAATCAGCAGTAAAAAATGGCAATGAAATTGGCCGCCAACTGGACCAACTCAACATTGGAGAGTCATCACTCACCAATGTCTCATCCCAGGCGGAAAAAGGTCCTCCTATGCCACCCAAGCTGGACTGAACAAAGGAGGAAAGGGTTGAAGTGTTAGTGAAAGAGCACATGAGCTACTGGGAACAATTCATACTGGCTCAAACCCAGGAGGATCATCCAGGTATGAGAAAAGCTATATCTCTGGCAAAGAGGTCTCATATCTCTCTTCAAAAGCTGATCCCAAGGAGGGAAGTAGAAGGTCATGCGCAGAGTTTGAATACTTGGTACATAAGCTTCCTCAAAGGGAAAGGATGAAACAAAGAAGAGATCCTCAGCCCATCGGAAGTTAAGGAACCCAAAAGATTGGGACAATATAATATCCTTAGCCCAGAAGTGGAAGAAAGTGTAGCACAATTAGATTTAGAGGCTTTTAACCTCTTTTCTCTGAATGTGTCTCACAATTTAACAATTATTAGCAAGTCCTTTGATAAAGTAAATGAGCACTTGGATAAGTTGAATCTGAACCTTAAGAAAGTAATACAAACTCAAGCCAACATGAGTAAGTTTTATGAGCTAGCAGTTAAAAAATAAAGGACAGTATAAGCATAATTGAAATGCATATAATGAAACATATTAGCAGTTTCCAATCCACTATAAAACAAGAAATTCTTGTCTCAAGGAATTACATGAAGGAAGAAGTTAAGAGAATAATTCATGCTCCTTCAACTGATGTCATCAATAAAATTCAGTTGTTGAGTAACAAAATTCACTTGGAACTTGGTATGAGCAAGAATGATCTCAGAGATCTTAAAATGAATTTTTCTAACCCTCCAGTTACTGACTTGGAAGAAGCTAGACCCACTAGATTCAATGGTACTCCTAGTACTCCCCCTAGATCCAGAACAGCAAGGAATGAATCTGTTAGGCCTAGTCTTATACCTGAAATAGCACAAGCTTTATATTTAATTCCTTCCATCACTGAATGGCCTAAATTCTCAGGAGCAGGAGAATATAACCTTTTCAGTTTCATTAAGTTTATTTCTTACACTCTTGCCTTTTATGAACATGCTTATACCATAGCCTTGGTAAAATTACCCAGATTGTTTGAAGGAGTAGCTCTTGATTGGTTCATTGATAAGAGGGAAGAATTTGGATATTTATCCTGGAGTTCATGGAAAGAAGTAATCAAAGAAAAATTTGGTACCAGGATTTGGAAAAGAAAGATGGTGAAGAATTTTGAAAGTTACCAGCTTGATCAATCCAAGGACAAACCTAACAAATGGTGTTATGATCAGAAAAGGAGATTGGATATTTTTTCCCCAATTCTGATAAAGAAGAGGTTAATGAGAGACTTCTTAACTTATTTCTGGAATCAATCAACCATAGTTTAAGGTGAAGCACGCCCATGAACTCTGAAATTTCAACATTGATAGGAGTTTTACAAGAAACCATTTATATGAATGGTCCTTAAAAAAAAAATTCAATAGACCCAGGGAATGGAATATTAGGAGTAAGGAGAAATATGCTGTTAGGACCAAAGATTCCCCTGCCCCTAATCCCATAAGTTTGGAAGTCCAGAAGACTCCAGAGACAAAGCAAAGGGTATGCTTGAATTTCAACCAGCCAGGAAATGTAAGACCTGATTTTCCACAAACAAGAAGAAGAATTAATCCTATTGATGGAGAAGATTATGATAATAATCCTGATCCCCAATTTGATGACATTGATGGATCACTTTCTGAGTGTAAATTAATGATTACAAAACCCATCAATGTTGTTGAAGAAAGTATAGAGTTTTCCCTGGACATAAACTTTGTCAATGAAGATTCCAACTCACCACATAAAAAGGAATCCCAACATGAAGATTGACCATGTCTATGAAGTTAAAAAATTGACCCCCAAACCCTCTGCTGGTAAATGTTACACTTCTGGCAAAACATGATATGCTATTTGTTTAATCCAAGGTTCCCCAGTCAAGTTACTCTTACATAGTGGAGCATTTTGCTCTTGTGTTGGTCAAAATTATTTGAAAAAGGAGGATTCAAATTGGAAAATCAACTTATTACCAGTACCTCAGGAGATCTTCAGCAGTTTCAACTCTTCTATCAATTATACAAGAGTATGGTCTTCTGATATAATACTCCCTCACTCTAAAGAATCACTAAAACTAAAAATTGAATTTTTAGTGCTTCAAAATGGAGTATGTGTCAGCTCTCTGATACCAGGAACCTTGATTTCCTTTAGCTTCAGAGAGCAATTAAAATAATGGAATCATAATAATAATGATATTGCAAAGATAAAAACTTAAAAAGCTCAAACAATAAATATGTTTAAGAGCTGGTGAAATGTTTAATCAGTTTTTTTGAAAGAGTTTTAAATTGATTATGAAAGGAGGGGCCACAGTATTCTACTACTGGGGAGCTTTAAAGAAAAACAACCTCCCTTCAAGGGGCCTCCTTATGTAGTTTCAGAACCTTGGAATTATAATGGGTGCCTTATAAGGACTTATCCACTGATATGGCTGGGAAAAAGATCATAATGGCTAAGGCCAGAAGGGAGAAAATTAATCTGAGCAATGATACCACAGAAGTCCTTTAAAGATTCAGGTAAAGCATTTCAGAGCAGTTTTGATTGATTGCTTGAATATAATTTAATGAATCAACTTGATTGTTTTTCAGAGAAACTAATAATAATACTGTAGACTAATTCATAAATCACTTGATTATATTTTCATAAGCATTTGATTAACAATGAAATGGTGTCTGATTGATTATAATAAATTCCAGGTAAACTGATGGGGAATAATGGATCCAAAGAGGTCTGTATAAATACATTTTGGGGTGATAATGAGCTTCTCAGGGCACATAGACAGGTTTATGGTCATGGGCTGAGGCTTGTAGGCCCGTAAGGGCAAGTTTGGCACTTCCACTTTCTGCTGTCAATAAGCTGTCCAAAGATCATCTGAATTTCTGTACTATTTTGGCCACAGGATTTGTTAATGGTGTAATTTTGATTGTTCTGCACTTTTCCTTCATTTTTACTTTTAATATTTTTTTAAATGAGACCAATGTGGATTTTAATTGATGTTTCATCATCTGATTAGCATTAAGGTAATTTTTAATAATTTTTACGCCCACTCCTTGTAGTGTTTTTCTGGTATTCCAAGATTAGGATCTGTCTGTTTTGTGGTAATCTTCAATATTTGATTTATTATTTAAAATATTTTCAAATTAATTATATAATATTTTTATTTAGGTTTAAAGGTTTTTAGATCATTTTTAATTTATATTTTGCATTATTAGATATTTCAGGTAAACCTTACTAGGTTGTAGCTCTTGTGAGCGGTACCTGCTTGTCAGATTCTTCAAGACTGATCCCGACACAGGTATCAGTCCATTCAGATGTGCGCAGGGTAGTATCCGCTGCGTGACTGGAAAAATTAGCTGCGTGCGGGACTTCTGTACACAGGAAGGTGATGTGTGAGGGCTGTATAGGAATGAGGGGCTGCATGCGGGAATTGTTACACAACACATGTCCATGTGTAACTCCTAAAATTTACACAACACCTTAATTCTGACTCAATTTTAGGTGTGAAACCTATACATGACAATATAGGTGAAATATTATATTGGCGAAAGGTGCCATATTGGTGCTGTGAACTTTTGGTCAATTTTTTTTAATTATTTGAAATATGAAGGAGTTATATTTCTAGGTTGGGGTCAGTGATTAACCCTACCTTTTTTTGGGTGGGGAATCCATTTCTTCAATAATATTTATGGATTTCCCATAGTTTCTTAATATCTCATTTATTTTTTTTATTTTGTATTTTTCTTACTTTGAAAGGTTGCTCTGTACATAGTAGCAAGCTGACGTTCCCCAACTCCAAGATATGTCTATATCTGAAACAAATTTTGGGCCTAATGTCTCCTTCTGGATCTGTAATTTCTTGGGTGTGTGGGAAAATCTGGGATATTTTGCTCAGGCCACCATTCATCCTTATCAGCTGACCCTCCTTTATACCTGATCAGTTAAATTCTGAAATCTTTTCCATTTATCCCCAGTTGCTTATCAATGAGGATCTTTATGACTTTCCCTTTGTCTTTTTCAGGATAGTCTGAGAGGGGTATTTCTTGTGAAGGAGTATTTTCTCCTTCTCTAGGATGGTAGTGTTTGATGAGAGTTATTAGGAAGACAAGGTGTGTCCTGGAAAGTTTATCAATGAGGATTACTTCTACAGAATTATTACTTTGTAGCTTTTTGATTGGAAAGGGCCCAAGAAAAGCAGTTTTAAGCTTCTTGTTTCCAGCTGGTTTAGTAAAGTTGGTGGTAGAAACTAAGATGTGATCACCAATTTTGAAATCAGGTTCTTTTTTAGTCTACTCCTTCTCTCTTGATTGTATTCAAAAGAATCTTGTACAGAGTTAGCAGAATCTTTTTTGGCTGCATCTATCATGTTCTTCAAATCAAGTGATTTTGGATAAATTTTGGTTAGCTTCTGGTTGAGGATATCCTTGGGTAACTTAGGAATCCATCCTATTTGCAGTATGTAGGGTGCTTCCTTAGTGGTAGAGTGTTTTCTAATATTATAAGCCATTTCTAGTGCTGGTAGAAGGCTAAACCAATCATGGCAGTAACCTTCATTATTCTTGTATTCTATAACAAAGCAACAGAAACTTCTAAGCATATCTTCTAAGTTCTGAATCATTCTTTGAGCCAGTCCATTCTCCTAGGGAGGATAAGTTGTAGAGAAGAAAAAGGTAGTTCCTATCATTTGATGGGGATTTCTCCAAAATTGAGAGGTAAAATTAGGATCTCTATCACTGATAATGATTGTAGGACCTCCTAAGTCAGAATGCACCACAAAAAATAGGGCGCCACCCATATGCAGGTGGAAAGTTGGATCTCACCTGTATCCAAGCTATATCTCAAGAAGTATCTCTGTTGAATCTCAAGTTGATCTCACCTCCCTTCTCTGTCATTGGCAGAGGTTGTCACATCACCCTCAACTCTACATCCACATATCTTTACCCTACTACACCCTCAATCTCCTCTGGTCCTGGACAGCATCCATGAGTGGAGGTCAACCCACATTGCTCCACCAAGTTCCAGGGGCAAGTGAAAAACCCATTCAACCTCCAAATCATCAGAAATGCTACCTCCAATTACATAACTATGTAATTGCTGGATTGGGAAAATGAACTGAGGAGTGAGCCACCAACTCCAACACGCTGTTGGAGTGAAGAATTCACTTTTTCAACCACCATGTTGCAGTAATCATTTTACTGCCTGTTGAACCAGGGGAATAAAAAATCTCTTGCAGGAACATAGTTTTAAATAACACCCTAGTGATCAGTAACCACATTTTAGTTCATAATATGACCAAATAGATATAAGCATTATTTGTGCCTTTGAGAGTTGAGCTCACAAGTTGAATTGGATTACAGAATTTGGATATTTCTTTCAAATTTATTTTTGATTATTTATTTTTATTTTATTTGTATTTTTTCTCATGGTTTTTTATCTTTTTCTGCAAGAGGTACTCATTGGATAATGTGGGGGAAAAGTAAATGAGTGGTATCTGCTGGGAAATGCATCCTGGTATGGTGTGCTCTGAAATATACATATATATATTTTGTTGTTTTTTTTCTCATGTTTTTTTATCTTCTCCTGCTTGAGGGACAAATTGGATGATGGGGGGAAAAGTAAAGTGGGTAGAAAAAAGTCATGGGACTGTTTTAAAAAGCATATTCAACAAGGTAATTTTTTTTTCAACCTTGTTGAAATTCATTTTATTAATTTATGCACAGCTATTAAAAGTAAAAAGTAAAAAAAAAAAAATAACTTTTTGAGTCAAAAAAAGAGAAACAATACAGTTGAGAATTGGTTGCACAACCAGCTTTGATTGACACCCAAACCAACTTGGCAAGGCACCAATCCAATTTGGGGATGCGCCAACTGGCACTTGAAAGGGCACCAAGATCACTTGGATGGGTGGCAAGCTAGATTTTTTGGGCACCACGCACACTTTAAAAACAAAACCTGGAACTTTGCCAGGCCCCCAGATGGTCTTTATACACCATAAATTTGCAAATGGGGGTGTCTATTGCAGGCCAAAGTCTTGTATTTTTGATGAAAAATGTTGTTTTAGGCCTCTTCCATGGCCATATACACATATGGTGTGTAAAGTGCATCTGGGTGCCTGTCCAGGTTTGACTTGGCATGTGCCTAGAAGGACTTGGATTGGCACCCAAGGAGCTTGATTAGGTTTGGCTTGCAGGAATTAAAACTTGGCACCTAATAAAGCTCCCCTTGATGCCAATCAATGCTGGTTGTACCAAAATTGACCAGCCTACCTCCCCCCAATTTCAAGCCTTTTTTTTTTTTTTCAAGTATGATCATGTGATTGGTGGGTCAATGCAACCAGCTTTGATCTGCACCAAGATAAACTTGGCCGGGCACCAGACCAATTTTGCCAGGCACCAAGTGGAAATTGGCAAGGCACCAAGAAAGCTTTGCCAGGTGCCATGATGACTTTGCTAAGTGCCACGTGGGCTTTAGCAAATTTTGGAAAAACTTGGCTCAGCACCCAAACATGCTTTACAGACCATACACATACACCACGGGGCCAACTTGCTGTTGAGCCCCCAGCTGGGCCAACACTGGTTCTACAGCACTCCCTTAGTGGGAGTGCGCCTGTCAAAATAACATTGGTGTTCCAAAACGTTGAGCATGGTCAAGGGCTTGCTAACGGCTCAATGCCAATTCCACCTCTGCGCAGTTGGGCCCTTATCAAATTTCTGTCAAGGTTGATCTGACAGCAATTTGACTAGAGGGTAAGAAGGTCCTTGTGGGTTGAATCATTGTTATTCTTGACAATGATTTGACCTTTTTTTTTGGTTTCCATTGTTGGTACAGGGGGCTTGCCAGATCAAATAAATCATTTATATTTATTTTATTTTATTTGATAATGTTTTAATCTGTCATAAATATTATTACATGATTTTTTGTTTTTTGTGAGAAAATTTTACATTTTTATTTTAACAATAAAATAGAAAGAAATTTACAAAAATTAAAAAAAAAAACTTTTGTCAGGTTTTCTCATGGGATGGGGATTGTAAAACAATTTGTGTTTAATATTGATACCCTCAAGCCCCCCAGTACTGTTGATTGCAATCAATTTGTTGAATCAAATCAAGGTTGTTCACAGCTTTCAATGGGTGTGAAGAGGCATGAGATTGAAGGTCTGAATTGATTGATTTGTTGATGATGGCAGGGAGACAACAGAAATGTGTTATGGATGGATGATGAGGGTGAAATGACCACCTGCAATGGGCAAATGAGGGCTGGGTAGCAGAGAGAGGAGAGAAGGAGATCAGAGGAGTCAAGCAAAGGGAGAGGGAGGGCCAGAGGAAAATTACTCAACTCATTTCACCCAGTGAGGCCATGATGTTCCAAACAACTTGTGGTAGTAACCTGAGTGATGATTGAGTGGTTTCAGTGGATCAGAGAAGGGAAGAAGAGAGGCGGAGTAGGTAGGGAATGAATTGCTCAACCAGTTCCCATGACCAAGAATTCCATCAGGAGACCAAGGGGGCCACCATTGTTGGCAATTGATTGAGTGGTACCCAAGAAGAGACTGGTACCTGTGAGAGCGAGATTCAAAGGAGAGAGAGAGGGGGGTGCTGGATGGATGGATGGATGGATGGATGAGGAGGGAAGGGGGGGATAGGATGGTCAGGTCTTGGTTGGTCTAGAGAGAGGGAAGTAGTATTAGCAGTCCACCGTGGTGGAATGGATCAAGAGAGGTAGAGTAAGTGAGAGCAATGATGATGATCATTGTCTGAGCCAATCAATATTCAACCGGTAAACAGCTGATGTCATGGGTCAGAAACCATGACGTCAAATGGATCCACCCTGTGCTTCCATCTGGTGAATCAACTGTGGGGGTGAGGTGATGTCGCCTCAACCCCAACGGCAAGTCACTGACAGCTGCCCCTGCTGGTGATTCAACAGCAGGGGTAAATTGCCGTTACAACAACTCTGACCACCCTTCACCTACCAGGCAACTGGTGGATTGATGCATGGGTTGGTCAACCATCATTTGTTGGTCGGTTGACGGTTGGCAAACCTGGTTGTCAAAATGTCAGGCGGTCAATGCACGCACCTTTGAATCAACCCTTGTCGTTGGCTCCACGGTCCTCAATGGCCAAAAGTGGCCCCATGGTGTACACATACATGTGCATGGTTTCCAAAAGCAGTTTTATATGCCAAAGGTATGTACCACATCAAATCATTGCATGAAAGAGCTTTTATGTCAATGGTATTGGTACAGTTAGTTTTATAATAATTTCACAATGTAGAGTGTATTTTGATGCAGGGGAAGATAATTAAAACACTGTGGACATGACCAAGATTTAATGATATTTATGTGATTTTACAACACAGGTATGTCTGATGAAAAAAATATTTCAAGTAGGGTATCCTTGCAAGAGTCTATGGATTGAAGTAATGAGAGTTGAACATTCTATTATCACAAGAATCAATATTGAAACATGACTTTAGATCTACAAATAATTTAAGTTATGAGTTTAGACATTATGAAGGCAAGGTCAATTGGAGGCTGCATATTCAAAAGCTGTTTGCCCTCTGGAGAAAGGGAAGAAATCAAATCAGGATGATAACAGTTGCTGGGGAGTCTTGTTGTCACCTTTGTGAGTTTTTCTTTGAGGTTGGAAGGCTTCCTCATCATCCAAATTGAACGACCACGTTTTTACCTTCTACCAATTCTCTCAGCTTTAATTTTGTCAAATGTTTTATCTATTTGGTGACCAAGGGCAGAGAAACCTTGAGATTGCAATTGGCACTGGACCTTCTGGAAGACCTTTTCATTGGAAACCACAGTGTCAGAGCAACATTGTGTTTCACTGAATATACTGGAATGATTTTCTGGTAATCCAACTGATTCCAAGATCTCTTTTTGTTGATTTGAGAGCTGTAGGAAGAGAGGAAAAACCATGTGAAAAAAATGGGGTAAAAAATACCATGGGATGATAGGGAGTAATTGCTTACTTGTTTGCGCCATCTGGATTTTGTTTTCTGGTTTTGTTTTGGTGCATGGGCTTCTAAAAGATATTGTCCAGACTTAATATTGGATCTCCTGCCCATGAACCACCTGTTGAGGACAATGGTAAAGTTGAATTTTGTGTTATGCACTGAGTTGAATGGGTAGTTTTGAAATGCACCATGTACATGGGCATGGTTCCAATTTTAAATGATGAGTCCCATAAAAAACTGGTTCCAATGTGATTCCCAAGGCTCAGACCAATTGAAACCACATCAAGGAAAGTTGATTTTTGCAAGTTCTTGAAGAAAAACCTCTCTTGCTAGGGTTGATATTCCATGTAGTAGACATGAAGACTTAGATGGGACTAGAGAGGTAGTGGAGTGAATCTGTTGATGAATGCAAGATGATGGCAGTGATTGAACCTGGGATTGTTGTAGGGAATTGGGTATTTGTTTCCAGTGAGTATCTGTTGACTTGGTGATATTCATCACAACTCTAAAGTAGGATGACAGACATTGAGAGAAGTGGGAGTTGGAGCCAGGGACACTGCAGGAAACAGCTTGATTGAAGAGTCTGGGGTTTTTTGATGGGGCTCCATTCAAGAGGTATTGTACCTTGATGGGTTTTTTGTTGTTTGTACTGCATGATTATCAAAGTAGGAGAGAATGGTCAGCATTCAATAATTGCAAAGCACAGGGGGATGATGACTTGAATGTTAAAAAGGGTGGAATTTTGCCAATGGACAGCCACCATTGCAGCAGGCTCATGGTCAGCAACCATTGGGGAAACCATTGCAGCAAGCTAATGGCCAGAAACCATTGGGGCATGCTAATGGTTGGCAACCATTGGGGCCAGCTAATGGTTGGAAACAATTGGGGAAAGCTCAGCCTAAGCTAATGGACAATAACCATGAGGCTAAGGTAATGGATGGTGACCATTGATAGTGAGTCACTCCTCAATGCATGTATGCATACCAGGTAGTGTATAAGATGTGGGTGGGTAGTGGACCCAGCACCTAATTGATGAATCCATCCATCATTTGATGAATCCATCCATCCATCCATCCATCCATCCATCCATCCATCCATCCATCCATCCATCCATCCATCCATCCATCCATCAATTGATATGAAGAAAGCCAAATGGAAGATATGCCAATGTCTGGAATTCAACTGTGGTGAGGGCACATGTGAAGATGAAGATGGAAACAAAAAGATAGGAATGGCTTTTTCTTCCTCTGCCTTCAAGAAACATCATTCTGCTATAAGAAGACTCAATCAGGCCCTGCAAGTCACAACAGATTTATTGCTATTACAAGGGAGCAGTCATGTAAGTGGAGAGGAGGGATGGGAAAATACTTAACACTGTACATTCACGTGCTTATCTTCTGATTTTCCTTCTATAATGATTTTCAGGTTTCCAACAATCCAGCAAGGAATGAAAGCAAAGAGCAGATTCAGATTCCACTTCACTGGGGAGGGCACTGGTTCAATTCTCAAGACCTCAAGTATAACTCTTTTCATCTAGTCCCAAGGCACAGTCTGCTTGTGCTTCTCCAAGCTGCAAAAATATGCCTTGTTCATCAACTTAGTGACTCGGCAATCACAGATTTCTTGAAGACAGAGCGGGAGAAGATTAAGAATCTGGGGAGGGAATTCAATTTTGATTCAAATAACATCATGAAGGCAATACCTCAAAGCAAAGTCACTCTAATTCAAAGGCTAGGTTTTGAGCCCAACCTGGAAACAAGGATATGCTTTCCAGAATGCTTCAAGCTGTATCAAATCCCAGAAAAATCGGACAACAAAGCATCAATTGTCAAGAAATGTACTGCCAAGTTCTATTCCACTAGCAAAATCTTTTTGCGCCAAACTGGTAATGAGCAGGGCATGTACTTTGAAACAGAATTGCTGATGAAGACCAGTGGGAAACATAGCAGCAGACCCATCAAACCAGCTTGAAAATTTCATTATCAAAGCTTGAAGGCCTGGCTTGGTAGAAAATTATGGTTTGTAGATTTTGAAAAGCTCATTGAAAGCAATCTTCATCATAAAAACCTCAATTCAAATGTGATGAGCGATGTTTGGGATGGCTCCGTTTGGCGCAACTTTGTTGGAGGCGCAGACAAGAAGAGTAAATTTACCCAACAACCAGGGCACCTTGTCTTCAGTCTCTATGTGGATTGGTTCAACCCATTTGGAAATAAGGTTGGGCACAAATCAATCTCAGTGGGAGAAGTGATCTTGATCTTTCTCAACATTCCACTAGCGGAACGTTACAAGATAGAGAATGTTTTCCCTTTTTGTATTATCCCTGGGCCCAAGGAACCCAAAGTGGAAGAAATAAACCACATTCTAGATCCATTGGTTGATGAAATCAAAGACCTCTGGGAAGGAGTATGGTTTTCTGAAACAAGCCAGTTTCCTCAAGGTAGGGAGATATTTGTTGCACTGTTCCCATTGATTGGGGATTTGCCAGCTATGCGCAAGGTGGTAGGATTATCTGGTCATTCTTCAACCATGTTCTGCTCATATTGTCAAATTACAAAGGACAAGATCAATGATCCAAATTTCAAGGAGTTACAGCAAAGGAGAAATTCCAAGCACATGAAGAATTCCAAGAAGTGGGAGGAATGTCAGACATCATGGGAGCAAGATCAAATTACCAAGGAGAAGGGGGTCAGAGAAAGCTGTTTGAACAGGCTTCCATATAGGCGCCAAATAGAATATTCAGTAATAGAGCTCATGCATGGGTGTATTTTGTGAAATCTCAAGGATCATAGCATGAGTTATCTTAACATTTCTCTAGCTGGAGAAGAATTGGGGAAGGAAAAAATACAAGAGAAGAACAGAGGAGAGAAAACTGGATCGGAAAGAATCATTGGAAAGGGGAAGAGAAGGAAGTCTCCTGAAGATCAATCAGAGGAAGGTGATCACGACCAGAGAAGTCCCAAGAGACGGCTTAATGCCAGAAATCTGAGAGCACTTACACAAATAATGGAAGAAAGCTCAACAAGTCAATCCAGACGATATGAATTGAGATCTTCACAGGCTGGGAAATCATCATCAGCCTCAAAGAAAAGCAAGAAATCTCAACCATCTCCTGAATATACTAGTACTCACTTGTATTCTTTAACAAGTAGAATTATTGGGAGCTTGGGAAGTTCACAAAGTATAACCAGTCAAAGAAGCCACAAAATTACTCTTAAGCTGATGGGGGGTGAGGGAAGCAGTCCAGTGAACAAGGATTATGACAGAGGGAAAGCAGCTCAAGTGGAATCATCCATCCAAGGGCCTCAATTAGTGCTTCACTATTTGAGGAGCATCCAACAGGTAATTCAGGACACAAATGTGCCATCATGGATGACAAGGGTACCAAAGAATGTTTGATTTCATGGTGCAGGATCCCTCAAGGCCACAGAGTGGCTGAAACTCTACATGGTTTACTATCCCCTTTCTATGATTCCTTTGTGGATTGGTAAGCGTAGACCTGGTATTTATCACATTGGATCAATAAAAATCTTGAAGGACTCAACAGTGCTTCTCATTTACATAACCAACATGTTAATGAAGCATCATATTTCAAACCAAGATATCATGGAGGTTTAATGACTAATGCTGGAATACCATCAAACACTAAGGACTGGATGGCCACCAGAAAGGAGTAAAACCAACGTGCAAATTACTCAGCATTACCCGGAAGTGATCAAAATGTTTGGTCCACCAATGGCCACGGAGGCCTGGGCCCATAAAAGGTTGAATGGTATCTTGGGAAGGATACCAAAGAACAATTGCACAGGTGAGCTCACTAAGAATCATTCTGTACACCATCCTTTTTACTGGGAAAACAAAGCAAATAATAAATGAATTTATTACAGGTGATATAAATGGTACAATCATGAAGACATGTATATCAAGGAGTCAATATTCAAGTTTATTGATCCAGTCAAAGGTAATTCACCAGGGACAAGAAAACTCAAATCCCCGCTTCAGCCTCACCCCATTAGACCTGGAAATCCTTTGCTTATGGATACAAGAGGTTGGAAGATTGGGTCTGCAACAGGATGTGTCTCTTGATTACAATGTACAAAAACTCAACAGTACCTTGATACATCATAAAAGATTTACAGTGAAACGGCTGAATCAAGGTAAAATTCACTCCAATTCCTATTTGGAGATCATGCAGGATGAGCTCTGTTCATTTGGTCAAATCACCGAGCTATTTGTGCAATCAGAAGGTGGGGATGTTTGGTTTGTGATTCAGTTATTGCAAGATGCACATGCAGAAGATGCCAAAGATCCATACACAGCCCACCCCAACTTGAATGTGCGAGTGGTCTCAACAGATCTAAGGGAGACTGTGGTGATGACGGGAAAGGAGATAGTGGGGCTTGTGGCTGTTTTGGACAATGTTTCAGGGACATTTGGTTATCCAGGCAAGACAATGACTTTGGTTTCCCTGGCACGAGTAGTGAGTTGCCCTTTTAGCTGATATGAGGACAACGTCAAAACTGATTGTGAAATGTGCAGGGATGGATTTCAACATGAAATTACCCATGGTGTTTGGCCTATGGGTGACTTTAAACCTTAGCAAGTATCAACAAGCATCATTTGAGGAAACATGGACGAGTGGAAACCAAACACCAACCATATGACACTTTGTGTGGA
The DNA here is from genome assembly GCA_025617555.3 of Puccinia polysora. Lineage (NCBI taxonomy): Eukaryota > Fungi > Basidiomycota > Pucciniomycetes > Pucciniales > Pucciniaceae > Puccinia > Puccinia polysora. Next base: position 44,929,685 of record CM062632.1, read on the forward strand.
CAAGAACAGGGCCTAAGGGATGATGAAATGGAGATTAGATGTGAGGTTGGTAGATGTAATATTTGTAACAACAGAATCTTGGATATTAAAATTGTCATCATGCATTTTATTAGTTTCCAATGAATTGGACAGACAAATCCTCAGTTGTCAAATGTTTACAATTGGGGAATGATGAAGGAGGAGGGTAGGAATATAAATAAGAAATCCTCTTATCTCACATTTATCATCATCATCCATCTGTTCTTTCCCTCATACCAATCACCCAGTCTAACCATCAAGTTATCTGTTCATAATCTCTCACAGTTAAAAAATACTATCTCACACAATCACCATCTATCTCTATAACAATATTGGTTTTTCAGGGTTGGGAAAATCCTGACTTCAACCCTCTACAAAATCAATTCAGTCCTGGGCATTGGCTCTGCAACATAACCATAAGCTGCATGTTGCCTTGCCTCTCACACCAGCCATAGGGCCCTCCTCCTCAAATTTGGGGCATTATGGACTAGTGCTATAGTATTACATTACACCCTTAGCCAACCCTTGAATATTAATTATTTATCATGCCAGACCAAAGTGCCCATACCTCCCAACCTGCTGCAGCTGGTCAAGACACTCCAATGCTTCCTGAAGAGACAATATCCTCTGGTGTGCAAGAGAAAGTGTCCTCTGTTTTGAAATATCATGAGGGACTCCTGGATGACTTACTCAGGGGGATTTCCCCAGATGTGAATACTATACCAGAATCAGGTGAGCAGTATTATTGAACTGGGAATTCCACTAATTTCATTAACACAGAGATGCTGATTGTGATGGTTTTAGTAGACATGAATGATTGCACTGCTCAATCTAGGATTGGACTGACCAACCATTCTGAAAAGTGAACACTTGAAAAGGAGACTTTAGACCGGGAATTGAGACAAGTGCGCCGGATGGTCACAAAAACCCCCCTTCCTAGGCAATCTAGTACAATCTCACGTTCTTTACGGCAATGGGTCCTCTTTTTGATGGGAATGCCAGCAAATTTAATCAACTTCCCCTCACCTCCCTGTCCTGAAGAAACACTGAAATTGGAACAGTGGGCTCCTATGAGGGCACAGAGGGTCATTGCACATCTGGAGTCTGTCCAGACAGAACATGGGAAGGCAAATCAGGCGGATGGGCAGCTGCAATACAATGAAGAAGTGGCTGGACTCAGGAACAACATTGTACCCCCACAATTCCACCCAGCACCCAATGTGCCATCAACCAACAATTTCCCATGGAGTGCTAAGGTAACATGTGAGAGAGATATGCAAAAGGCAGGTTTCTCAAGGATTAGGTTTGAGTGGCATGCAAGGTCCTTTGTATCATCGGGCTGGAATGCAGCAATAGGTGCCATCATAGTCCAGCATTACTCAAACTGGAAAGAGGTGCAACCTGGTATGGTGTGGGATGGAATGGAGAACATGAGCGCATTATTGGGGAGATGGGTCCTGGGGCAGGGAAAAGAAATACGGCAAGCAGGACTATTAGGGTCAAATTTGCAAGAAAATAAAATTACCAAGGCCAAACGCACATCCATCCAGCAATCCAAAAAGAAGTTTAGAGCATGAGTCCTGGGGGTTTTTATTCAAAGAATGGATGCTGATGGTGTGTGTTGGTTTTCATTACAGATAAGTGAAAAGCGTTTTCACACAGCCCGCAAATACCTCCCCAAAGAAGCAGCAGAATTCATTGCAATATTTGACCGTGTGGATGTTGTTTCTGATTGGGAGGAGGATAAAGATGGCACTTGCACAACCATTGAAACCCCCTGGAGAAGCTGTGAACTAAAGGATTCTTTGGAGGGCACTTCATTTGGAGCAGCTTGTGTGGGCGGAGTATTGGGGACTAGCGTACTTTCCTCTTCATCACTTTCCATCAAGGGCGCAAATTTATGCCTCTTCTTGTTGGGATTGGAAGAGGCAGTTGCAGCCCGTCTTTTGGCAAGAAGTTTCCCTGACCCAATCTGAACCTCCTCCTCAGGAGGGAGGTCATAAGGGCGCAAATTTATGCCTCTTCTTGTTGGGATTGGAAGAGGCAGTTGCAGCCCGTCTTTTGGCAAGAAGTTTCCCTGACCCAATCTGAACCTCCTCCTCAGGAGGGAGGTCATCACCGTTTTCAACCACTGGTGAAGGACACAATGAGGATCAGTCAGGGATTAGACTAGCATTCAAATGTTTCAACTCACAGGCCATTGCATCTTGAAGACCCTTACAGGCCTTGACTGCCATTTCTCGCACTGATTGTGGCAATGATTTGTCATTTGCAATTTTAAGGAGCTTTGCCGTTTGCCGCTTGCTATTAGCAAGGAAGTTAGACTTTGAGACAACCAAGGCTTCCTGTGTGCTCATCAATCCACCTGTCTGGGCTGGGGGTGTGGGTGAGGGTGCAGCATGGCAGCTTGATGATGATTCCGTGCTGACAACTTCAACCCATGTTGGGGGTGGTGGAAGAGAGGCTAAGGGAGGTCTGGTCAGTAGTTGAGGCAAACATGACAAAGTGAAAAGAGGACACACGGTCTGGAGTGATGATTTCTGGGCAATCAGCAGTTGGTTGATCTCCAGTGGGCTAAGTGGGGTGGGCAGACAGAATTGAGGGTGGGGGTTTGGTGTGTACTGGATCAGCAGTTGGTTAATCTTTAGTGGGCTCAGTGGGCTGGGCAGAGGGAATTGAGGGTGTGGGTTTGCTGTGTGCAGGTGATGTAGACATAGTGAAGAAGTCTTGTGGTGATGTTATGGATGGATGGATGGATGGTATGGATGGATGGATGGTATGGATGGATGGATGGATGGATGGATGGATGGATCAAATGATGGAGGGATGGATGGATGGATGGAGTGATTAATTCATTGTTTGGGTGCACTACCCACCCACACATTATACACTACATTGTATGCATTTATGCATTGAGGGGTGACTCACCCTCAATGGTTGCCATTCTTGACCTTAGCCTCATGGTTGCTGTTCATTAGCTTAGGCTGAGCTTGCCCCAATGGTTGCCGACCATTAGCGTGCCCAAAAGGCTCCAACCATTAGCGTGCCCCAATGGTTGCTGCCCATTAGCTTTCCCCTCATGGTTGCTGGCCATTATCTGGCCGCAATGGTTGCCAACCATTAGCTTGCCCCAATGTTCATCAACCATTAGCGTTTAACCCAATGGTTGCCAACCATTAGCTTGCCCCAATGGTCATATTAGTGTGGAACCCAATTTTTTCTGACCATTAGATTGCCCCAATGGTTGCCAACATGGTCACTGACCATTAGCTTGTGCCAATGGTCGCTGACCATTAGCTTGTGCCAATGGTTGCTCACCATTAGCTTGTGCCAATGGTCGCCAATCATTAGCTTGCCCCAATGGTCTCCAACCATTAGCTTGCCCCAATGGTCTCCAACCATTAGCTTGCCCCAATGGTTGCCAACCATTAGCTTTCCCCAATGGTCATTAACCATTAGCTTGCTCCAATGGTTGCCAACCATTAGGTTGCTCCAATTTTCATCAATAATTAGCGTGCAACCCAATAGTTGCTGACCATTAGCTTGCCCCAATGGTTGCCAACCATGAGCAAGCTTGAATGTTGTCTGTCACCAAGATTCCTGCACCCTACTGTTTCTGTTTTCAATTCTGGGCAAGCAGCTTGAGAACACAACATGTATAATATCTATTCCAACCCCCCCAGGAGGTGTTTTAAAAATCAAGCTTCAAAACAGGTGTCTCTTGAGTTATGCCCACACCCTTGCACAAGCCCAGAAACTTGCAGTTGAGCCCTTGTAGGCACATATTGCACAACCTCATTATGTCGTATGCACCATGATCATTTCAGGAGTTGTACGCTGGCCGCCCAGCGTACAACTCCATTTGGGTTTCCTTCATGAGGGTGTGGGCATATCAAGCCAGTTTTGATCAACATCTTATTTTATGCCCACACCCTTGTGTAGCACTCAAAAGCCAAGCTGGACCTTGGCCACGGGATTGCACAACCCCATTATGTCCTATGCTCCATGGTTGTTTCATGAGTTGTACGCTTTCCGCCCAGCGTACAGCTCCATTTGGGGTTCCTTCATGAGGGTGTGGGCATATCAAGCCAGTTTTGCTCAACATCTTATTTTATGCCCACACCCTTGTGTAGCACTCAAAAGCCAAGCTGGACCTTGGCCACGGGATTGCACAACCTCATTATTTCCTATGCTCCATGGTTGTTTCAGGAGTTGTACACTGGCCGCCCAGCGTACAAATCCATTTGGGGTTCCTTCATGAGGGTGTGGGAATATCAAGCCATTTTTGATCCACATCTTATTTTCTGCCCACACCCTTGTGTAGCACTCAAAAGCCAAGCTGGACCTTGGCCATGGGATTGCACAACCTCATTATGTCCTACGCTCCATGGTCCCTTCAGGAGTTGTATGCTGGCGGCCCAGCTTACAACAACATTTGGGTTTCCTTCATGAGGGTGTGAGCATATCAAGCCAGTTTTGGTCCACATCTTATTTTATGCCCACACCCTTGTGTAGCACTCAAAAGCCAAGCTGGACCTTGGCCACGGGATTGTACAACCTCATTATGTCCTATGCTCCATGGTTGTTTCAGGAGTTGTACGCTGGCCGCCCAGCATACAACTCCATTTGGGGTTCCTTCATGAGGGTGTGGGCATATCAAGCCAGTTTTGATCCACAGCTTATTTTATGCCCACACCCTTGTGTAGCACTCAAAATTCAAGCTGGAACTTGGCCACGGGATTGCACAACCTCATTATGTCCTATGCTCCATGGTCCCTTCAGGAGTTGTATGCTTGCCGCACGCTTGTCGCCCAGCGTACAACTCCATTTTGGGTTCCTTCACCAGCATCCTTTTCCATTTATCCCATGTAGATCTGTCAAAAATGGAGCTGTAAGCTTGCCACCCAGCACACAACTTGATTTCAGACCCTCTCAAATGGATCTGTGGCAGACCATTTACCACAATTGATGCAAGTGAGATGTCAACCCTCCCACCCTTATGCATACTTCCACAATGAGAATTTGCATAACCCTGAATGCAATGACATCATATGCCACTAATTTCAAGAACTTTATATAGTTGGATCAACAACGGTGTACATCATCCGCATGAGACTATGCCATGTGTTGACACAAATTCCTACCACAGAGCCACCTCCTGGTCAGCTCAAAGATATAAGTACTCACCTTCACATGCTTTTTTCTCCCCTCACAATCATTGCTATTCTCACAATCTCTCACATATTCCATCCACCCGTCTATTAAATCCCTTTCTCATCACATTAATTCATCAAAACTTAGCCATGGCTTCCATAACTGCTAAATGTCTTGGCCTCCTCAAAACCACCCTCACCTTGATTCCTGAAACTTTTCTTCCCTATCTCATTTCCAACCCATCAACTCATTGGGTCTCCCTTCTTTGCCAAGATGGCAAACTTGTTGTCAGAATCCCAACCCTAGATCAACCTGTGGGCTCCTTACCACTTCCCCTGTCACGTCTCCTTCTCTCTTATATCCCCAATCAAGCATCATTTGGCCCTGCTGGGAAATGCCCTTTGGAATTTCCCAACCAGACAGATTCACAGATCTTTGTTCAGGAAGTTCTGCATGTCTCCTCCCAGACTGTTGTCACATTCAATTTGGCATTATTGATATTTTGCAGCAAACGTGATCTCATGGCCATCACCACCTCCATTGTTTCCTCATTCATTACCCTTGAGCGCCCTCCACAATACAATCCCGCAAAACACAACTCTATTTCCCTTTCCAACCTTGCCACAGAAATTGTAGACCTCCTGTCTGCTATCAAAGAGCTACATTACAACCCTGCTCTACTCGAGGTGCCCAGTGGGTGTGATCTGGACCCTGTTTCTCCTCCTGCCAATGTCATCAAAACCCCATTGCTACCACATCAGTCTCAAGGAATTGCTTTCCTCCTTGATAGGGAATCACCACAAGCTGCATCCGCCTTGGCTTTGTGGAAGAAGACCCCAATTGATAGTGGTGCACTATGGGAGAACAAGATCACTGGTGAGAGCATAGCTCTTGCAAGGGGTGAGGACATTCCAGAATCCCCACTTGGATCTATCCTGGCCAATGACATGGGTCTTGGTAAAACAATACAATCAACTTCACTTATTGCAACCACCTTGCTGCAAGCCCGTACCTATGGCCTTCCCCTGGATCCCCCCCTGAAAAACCTCCACATCAAGCCACACTGGTGATAACCCTCCGGCGCCTCCTGAAGAATTGGAAAAGAGAGCTTATGAAGCATACTCAGTCAAAGGCCATCAATTTTCTCACCTACCATGGAAAATGGCAGCATCAGACCATGGATTTTCAACTGGAACATGCAGATGTGATTGTCACATCATATCACCTGGTGTTGTCGGAATAAAACAAAATGCAAGCCAACCGCAACAACCCACGCTCCATTATCTTCTCCAGAAAATGGTTCAGGATTATTTTGGATGAGGCACAGTAAATCCAACCTTCATTTTGCCATCTTTCCTACCCAAGTGTTTTTTTTTGGACCAAACTGACTGCAATTCACTTGCATGACAGCACTATCCAAAATACCAAGGCCAAGCTTTCCCAAGTGGTCACCCAGGTTGCCACCAATTGTAGAGCTTGTCTCACAGGAACGCCAGTGCAAAACTGCCTTCAAGATCTCCTCTCTCTCCTTAGCTTCCTGGGTATCAGTCTAGAAAATGAGTACAGTGACTGGGCAACTACACTTTTGCCCCACCTAAAAGCAGGGGACTTTGCCCCCATAAAAATGGTCCTCCAACACACCACCCTTCAAAGGACCAAGGTTGATGCGCTGTAAAATCTCCCCAGTTTTACTCACAACTACATCAAGACACCACTCTCACCTGCAGTGCAAGACCTCTACTGCCGACTCCAGGACCAATTCATTTCTAAGATCAGGAATGAGCTGCCTGCTGATGGATCCAAGCAAATGAGGTTTTTGCTCCTCAAAGATCTTGGAAATCTCATAGGAGCATGTAATCATCCGGTTTTGGCAGACCCCAATGTCATCATGGACCAAAATGGATGATTCATCCTCCCAGAAGAATTGTGTCCCAAGGATCACAGCACAGTGTGGTAGACCAAACCTGTCCTATAGCCATCAGACTCACTTTTGTAGTGTAACAACAGCTCAAACCCTCAAAGTAGCCTCAGAAATGGATTCTACATCACAAATAACATATATTCACTTCGCCAAAGTTGTTGAGATACTGAGACACTGCGTATCCAATATTCAGCTTGCTTAACCCGCGGCACCCCAGAGAGAACCGGAGAGGTCTTGACCTTCAACTAAGAACCGGGGGATTTGGAGACGCGGTCTTTCTCGGGTTGATCCCCACTCGAACTTCATCCAACTTCAGCCTTGGGGTCCTCGGCTTCAGCCGTGGTCTTTCCTATTTTGTTTTTCCTCTTTGTCTCTGGTTTTTCTTCTTTGTCTTTTCTCATTCTTTTCCTTCTTTTCTTCATTTCTTTCTTTTCTCATTTTCATCCCTTTTTGCCTCGAGCCTCACCCTCAACCACTTCCAAGCTCACGCTCCTCAGATCAAGACCATCGACGACTCAACCCCAGCCGACACACCCAGTCGACTCCTCGATCCTGATTCAATTCTGACTGGTGAGAGTTGCTCCGTTGTCATCTCTGCAACCTCATTCTGATTCATCTTTCAGCTTCCCGATCTCATCAACACCCTCATCCGTGCCTTAATCGTTCACCCAAGTAACCAAATGTTTGCCGACTCTCAAAGCGCCTCTGCTGGTCCCGTTGTTCCCTCTCATTTCCATCTACGCTGTCATTTTCTTTCCTCTCATGTGTGTTTCTTTTGTCAGTTCTTTTATCTCAAAACTCATGTCTCATTCAAACTCTTCAGCCCCTCTGTTGGTCGTAATTCAATTCAGATTTCTCAAAGGTTTCACGGTTAAAAGCCAAAAGGCTCACCACGACGACCAACGGAGGCACTCACAATGGCGGAATCCTCTAGCAACTTCCCTGGAGATGGCTTCCAACAGGCGATGCTCAAAACTGCCCTGGAAACTATCCCCCTGCTCTCTGAGGACAATTACGGTATTTGGCGTGATAAGATGAATGGTCTGCTCCGACTCAGAGGAGTACTGGCTACCCTTGAATCTGTATTGGATCAACTCTCGTCTCTGGATAATGACAAAATCCAACTCCTTCTTATGTCCAAGGTCGACTCGGTGACTCACAACAACATTATCACTGCCACCAACGTTAACTCTGCTCAAGCCATCTGGCAAGCAATCAAGGAACAATACTCCTCCTCAGAAGCCTCCAATCAAGCCCGGATCTTCAATGACTTTCTTCACATCTCTTTCAAAGAAGAAGAAATCACTCACTTTGTCACAAAAATTAAGACCACAATCAAGAAGATGAATGATATTGGCATCAATTTTCCTCAAGACATCCTGGCCTATCTCATCCTCTTCATTTTCCCTGTCGCTCTTCACGACCTCAAGCGCCAAATCATGCACTCCAACAAAACAATTGGAGTTGACTTTGTATGCAACCATCTCATTCAGTACAACAACAAAGTGAAGGCGGAATCCTCCAACAAAACCATCTCCGTACCCAAAACCGCTCTTGTGTCCAGCAAGAACAAATTCAAGTCTCAGTCAAGCAATTGCTGCGTGGAAGGCTACCACAACCCCAAACAAGATAAGAACCACTAAGAAATTGAGTGCTTCCACCTTCACCCGGAGAAGGCCTAGGAATGGTGGAGGGAAAACCAGGCAAAGTGGAAAGAGAAGCAGAAGTCAAAAACCAAATCTGCCCACTACCATGCGTTTGTCACAGAGTGGATTGAATCAAGAGTAACATCAAACCAGAACATACTGATGGACAGTGGCGCCTTGGCGCATTTCTTCAATGACAAGAGGTTTTTCTCCGAGCTGATCAAATCCGACGACGGGGAACACATCTCGATGGGTAAAGACGGTGCAAACCTTCCTGTCAAAGGCTCGGGAACAGTCAAACTGGTCTGGAAGCACCAAACCATCGTCCTCAGCAACTGCCTCCTTGTTCCAGATTTGGTGGTCAATCTAATAAGCCCTGGGGAGCTGATTTCCAAAGGCTGCTCCTTGAAATCCTCCAAAGGACAGTTCTGACTCATCCGCAATGATCAATGGCTCTTGGAAGGCAGAATCGTCAAAAACTTGTTCGTGGTCAATAATCCCAGGAGCATAGGTAAGAATAAATGTTTCCTATCCCTATCCACCTCTAAAAATTCCATCACATCCACCCGCAACCTTCACCTCTCCCTAGGTCACGCCTGCATTGGCAGGCTCAGAGAGATTCCTGACCTCAAGATCAAAGACAACGACTTCTTTTGCAAGGACTGTGCGCTCTGCGAAATTGCCAAGTCGCCTTTCAAGACACAAGCCACCCTTGCGTCAAAACACTTTGAACGTATACATCTGGACCTTGTTGGACCAATCAAACCCCAGTCACATCAACAAGAAAAATAAATCCTAACCATTGTGGACAATTTCTCTGGATACTTGAGCGGCATTCCTCTCTTCAGCAAGGAAGATACCCCTAAAACTCTCATAGAAATAATCAAACGACAGAAGTCCAAATTGGGATACTACCCCTGCAAAGTCTGTTCCAACGGAGGATCCGAATTTGTCAACAACAAACTCACCAGTTTCCTCAAGGAAATCGCATGCAAACAGCTCGTCTCTGAACCCTTTCATCCCAAGCACAATGGTAGGGCGGAAAGAGCAAATAGAACTATGGTCAAAAGTGTGCGTACATTGCTCAGCTCCTCCAACCTACCCAAGAGGTACTGGTCAGAGATACTCAAAGCTTGTTGCCTTGCCCTGAATCAGATTCCTTGCAAGGGCTGTCGATTGTCACCTTGGGAAATTATGCACAGCAGCTCCCTTCCACTCTCATACTTCAAACCCCTGGGAACCCCAGTCATTTACCTCAATAACCTCAGACCCAAGGGAAAGAAATTCCATCCGAAGGGCCTAGAAGGAAAGCTTGTCGGATATAACCCAGAATTTTGCTCATACAGAATACTTTGCCCCAATGGATCCATCATCTCGAGCAAACATGTACGATTTGACAAATCATCCGCGAATCGCTGTGAATTGAATTCAAATCTGGATTTCTCGGTTGATGGATTTGAATTCAACCACGACCCAGATGTCCTGAACGACCGCTCCTCAACAGCGGAAGAAGAGTCCTCCACACCGGCCCCTCCTCCTGACAGGAACTTCACCCAGTACAGAGAGACGCCGGAAACCCAGTCAGACTCTTCTGACTCAAACTCTCCAGAATCCGGCGACTCTGAGACCTCAAACAACCCTTCCGCGTCCCTGGAAGATCACTCACCGCAACCTAGTCCAATCCAGCAACCTCCTCCTCAACCCGCTCCTCCTCGACTCCTGCGAAATTGGGCAAATCTTAGACCTCCGCAGCGCTACGGGTTCCACCACTATTTTGAGCCCAAGACTTACCTCAAAGCCATCACTTTTGAAGAGGCCAAAAGATGGAAACAGGCAATAGTGAAAGAGCTGGATCAATGTGAGGATCTGGAGGTGTGGGAAGAGTATGATGGGCCAGATCCAATTAATCCACTCAAAAATACCTGGGTCTTCAAGATCAAAGACAATTGCCACAACGACACTCTCATCTTCAAGGCCAGGGTGTGCGTGAAGGGCTATAATCAAATTCACGGTCTCGACTTCGAAGAGACATTCGCTCCGACCAGAAAAATTTCATCTCTCAAAGTTATCCTTCAACTCGCTCTAAGAGATAACCTCGAAATCAAGCAATTTGACGTCAAGGCCGCCTTCCTCCATGCACCCATCAACAAGGAAGTAATCATCAAGACTACCAACGGTTCTTCTTGACAGAGCAAATATCTGAGACTCAAGAAGAGTCTCTACGGACTCAAACAGGTCCCGAAGAACTGGTACCACACCCTCACGAGTTGGATCAAGCCCACGGGATTTGTGGAGTCCAACAGCGACCCCTGCCTCTACAAATCAATGGATGGGAAGTCCTTTATATTCTTTCACGTCGACAATCTAATCCTTGTAGGAGATGGCAACAACTTTGAAGGCAAATTCAACAACAAATTCAAGAACTCTCAGTGCCATGCTCCCGACACCATCTTGGGAATGAAATTCGATTGGACCAGCAATTCAATTCTCCTGAGCCAACCAAAGCATATTGCTCATGGTCTAGTTAAACTTGGACTATCAAAAGCGAAAGGAGTCCAAACTCCGTTAACTCCTCACCTTCAACTAACGGAAGCATCAGACGAGGACTTCAAAGACTTCAAACGCCTCAACATCAATTATTGCTTGGGGGTGGGTCTCCTGAACTATATTGCGTCTTGGACCCGACCGGACCTCAGCTTCTTGGTTTCAAGTCTTGCCAGGTTCCAGAACAAACCCGGCCTGACTCACTGGAAGGAGCTCAAGAGGACCTGGCAATACTTAAAGGCCACCAAAGACGTGAAACTCACCCTAACTTTTGACGGACCTGCCGAACCCCTGGTATTCTACAGCAACTCTTCCTGGGGTGAGGATTGCACTTTGAGGAAGTCCCAATCCGGCTACTTGGGATTTTCCTTTGGCTCAGTCATATCTTGGGAAAGCTTCAAACAACGCAACATCACTTACTCCTTGACTGAAGCCAAACTCAACCCCCTTCTAGATTCCTTCCTGGAAGGTAGATGGCTCAAACACCTTCTGGGAGAGGTGTTCAACGTCTCCATCCCCTTCAAAACCCACCTCATCAACAACAAAGGCCTTGAGGACAAACTCAAGCGATTCGGGTCCAATGCCAAGACGAGGCACATGGATCTCAAGACCAAAGGTTTACGGGAAGAACTTGCGCTTGGCAACTTGAAAGTCAAACTCATAACTATGGATCACATGCTGGCGGATCCCCTAACCAAAGCGGTGGCTAAACCCGCCATCCAAGCCTTCATACGTATCCTCAACCCCGCATTCAAACTCGATGACTCATCTTAGTCAAACTCTCTCCAGTCATGGGGAGTGTTGAGATGCTGAGACACTGCGTATCCAATCTTCAGCTTGCTTAACCCGCGGCACCCCAGAGAGAACCGGAGAGGTCTTGACCTTCAACTGAGAACCGGGGGATTTGGAGACCCGGTCTTTCTTGGGTTGATCCCCACTCGAACTTCATCCAACTTCAGCCTTGGGGTCCTCGGCTTCAGCCGTGGTCTTTCCTATTTTGTTTTTCCTCTTTGTCTCTGGTTTTTCTTCTTTGTCTTTTCTCATTCTTTTCCTTCTTTTCTTCATTTCTTTCTTTTCCCATTTTCATCCCTGTTTGCCTCAAGCCTCACCCTCAACCACTTCCAAGCTCACGCTCCTCAGATCAAGACCATTGACAACTCAACGCCAGCCAACACACCCAGTCGTCTCCTTGATCCTGATTCAATTCTGACTGGTGAGAGTTGCTCCGTTGTCATCTCTGCAACCTCATTCTGATTCATCTTTCAGCTTCCCAATCTCATCAACACCCTCAGCCATGCCTTAATTGTTCTCTCAAGTAACCAAACGTTTGCCAACTCTCAAAGCGCCTCTGCCGGTCCCGTTGGTTCCTCTCATTTCCATCTACGCTGTCATTTTCTTTCCTCTCATGTGTGTTTCTTTTGTCAGTTCTTTTATCTCAAAACTCATGTCTGATTCAAACTCTTCAGCCCCTCTGTTGGTCGTAATTCAATTCAGATTTCTCAAAAGTTTCAAAAGTACCCCTCTATCTCTCATGGATTAGAAGATACAGCCCAAGAACCCTTCAACTATGGCAAACTCATACCCAACCAGGTGTCACAGCTCTGTGGGGGCATAAAGACATACCTTTCAAACCCTCAAGTACATACCAGTAAAAGTTTACCCTCAACACCAGAACCATACACCAACCCTTTCACCTCACTCAGAATACAGCATACAGACACAGGAGGTAGTGCAGCATGCCAGATCCAGTCACCTCATCAAGCATTCCAGATCCAGGCACCCCATCCAGAATACAGCATACAGACACAGGAGGCAGTGCAGCATGTCAGATCCAGTCACCCCATCCAGAATACACATACAGACACAGGAGGCAGTGCAGCATGCCAGATCCAGTCACCTCATCCAGAATACAGCATAAAGGCACAGGAGGCAGTTCAGCATGCCAGATCCAGTCACCTCATCCAGAATACAGCATATAGATCCAGGAGGCAGTGCAACCAGTCCAGATCCAGCCACCTCAGCCAGAATACAGCAATACAGATACAGAAGGCAGTGCAGCATGTCAGATCTGGTCACCTGAACCAAACATGCAGCAAATACACATACAAGAGGCTGTGCAGAAGTATACAGGAACAATATAGGCCGGAGGAAGTCAAACCATTCTCAAGCAAGAACCAAACAAACATGCAGAAAATACACATTCAAGAGGCTGTGCAGAAGTATACAGGAGCAATATATGTAGGAGGAAGTGGAACCAGCCTTAACAAGAACCAAACAAACCAACAGTATTGCACAGCAATACATGTATGTAGAATCAAGTAGCACTGAATAAACTACCAGTACAGCACAGCAAAATATCTTATCTGAACTACAAAGCAATCTTTGCAAGGCTGTGCATGCATGAAACCCCTGTACAAGCTTTTCCCAACCAGCAGAAATGCCTCAAGTAACTGTACAAGACTTTTTCAACAAGCAGAAATGCCTCATGTAACTGTATCTCACTGTTCCTTACCCGAACAGGGAGAGCCCTCAGGGGCAGCCTTGAGCACCCCTGGGGGCAGGATTTGTCTATTTAAGGAGGGCCTCTCTGCCCTATCCAAGTTGTATCATCATGCCATCTGGCACATCTCATCACATCCCATCTCATGCCATCTGGCCTAGTTATCACCCATCCCTACTCACCCAATCAACCCATCTATCTGTGGTACCTACCCTGATAAAATATTAGTAGTGAATCATTTATAAAAAGGAAAACAAGAAATCAGAAACCAAGTTATTACCCATCTTTAACCAAATTAAACCACCCACCAGGTGCTTGAATAAGGGTTCTTCTGTGACCTGAATATTCAGCACCATATTAAAGAAACCCCACCCATTATTTAATAAATAACCCTTACAAAGAAAGAGAGCACAACAAAAAGAAACTACCAACCATCCCTCTGCCCAGCCCCCTGTGGATAAACCCATCCTTGGGTCCTCTCCTGAACCAGCCCTTTGATAAACCCTTGGACCCTTTAATATTTGGGTATTGGTTAAGATCAAACATATCTGATCAATAAATTAACCAATAGTCCAATACATCTGGTCTATTCTTCAAAAAACCCTACCAATCACAATTAATAAATAATCTAGGTCTGATCTGAGACCCATATTAAGTCTCAAATAAAACAGCCATTAATTTAAATAAATTATTGTGCAGACTTACTATAGTACTAGAAGGGCAGAAAATTCAAAACCACTCTTAGTATATATTAATACTCCAAAGGAGTAGAAGTAATACTAAATTCCCCTTCAAGGACTGCCAGCAAGCTATTTGCTACTTTATTTATATAATCCCACAGGAGTCTCTACAATGGGAGTTGAAACAATCTTCCACCACATTGATATTGAAACCTGCTTTGAGAGCTCCAAAATCAAACAGCTTGTAGGGATGATTCAGCCAGGATCAGTGGTGGTAGCTGGAGCAAGCAAAGTTTTGGTCTTCTTGTGTTGGACACGTTATCTTGATCTGTAAGCAGGATTTCTTTTTCTCCTGTTTCCAATGAGACCCCACTCAAAAGTCCATTTTCTTCCCTCATGTGCAGGATTGGAATGACGCTAGGTGAATATGGAATCTCCTCCTTTTGTCTGGATGGAGGGTTAACGGCAAAACAGAAAGATGCAATTCTTGAGCAGTTTTCAGCAAGTAGCACAACTTATGTGCTTCTTGCCTCCATTCAGGCGGCTGGTGTTGGAATCAAAATCACATCAGCCAATTTTGTATTCATCATGGTAAGCACCCAATACTTTCTAGCATTTTGCCATTTACTTAGTCTACATTCATTTGATCTACATAGGAACCCCGTTGAACCCCCACAACCCAGGCACAGGCAGTTGATTGGCTGCATCAAATGGGTCAAACAAGGCCAGTGCAGGTTTATTACCTCATTGCACCCAATACCATTGAGGAAAATATCCAAAAGGTAATGTCCTCATACTCCACTCATTGTATGCACCTCACTGAATTTTCCATCTCTCCTTCAGATTCAGAAAAGCAAGGAGCAACTTTCCCAGTAAGTCTTTTTTTCCTGGAAATATATCCACCAACCTTACAGTTGGCTGATTCAGGAAATTGTACTCATATCATATTCAGGTCAACTATTCTCACCACCAGGGATTGGAGGGAAGTTTTCCAATCCCTGCAAGATGACACCTAAATCCACTCTCCCTTAGCTTTTCATCTCCTTCTTCCCAATCTCACTCATATGGTTGTTGTCTTCCACCCTCACTATCCTGTACATTACTCTTGCATCACAATTGTTGAGAAGTACAATTTTTCCACTATGCCATGAGTAACTTTGCTCACAATTCACATCACGCTTGTTGTGCCACAGCGTTTTACCATATATTCCCATATGTGTAGATAAGATGTTACACTTTGTGACATTGTGTGGTACACTCTTGTCCTTGATGTGACACTGGAAGGAGAATAAATGGTTGACAACCATTAAGAAGAACATTGGTCACCATCCATGAGGCATTCTCATGGTCGCAGTTGCTCATGAGAAGCAATTGTCATCATCCATAAAGAACTTCAATGGTCGGTGACCATTAACAAGCACATTTGTAACTGTCCATGAGGCATTCTAATGGTAATAGTTGCTCATGAGAATCATTTTCATCATCCATAAAGAACTTCAATGGTCGGCGACCATTAAGAACAACATTGTTCACCATCCATGAGGCATTCTAATGGTCGCAGTTGCTCATGATAATCAATTGTCATAATCCATAAAGAACTGCAATGTTCGGCAAACATTAAGAAGAACATTGCTTTCTGTCCATGAGGCATTCTAATGGTAATAGTTGCTCATGAGAATCAATTTTCATTATCCATAAAGAACTTCAATGGCCTGCGACCATTAAGAAGAACATTGGTCACCATCCATGAGGCATTCTAATGGTTGCAGTTGCTCATGAGAATCAACTGTCATCATCCACAAAGAACTGCAATGGTTGGTGACCATTAAGAAGAACATTTCTTGCTGTCCATGAGGCATTCTAATGGTAATAGTTGCTCATGAGAATCAATTTTCATAACCCATAAAGAAATTCAATGGTCAGCAATCATTAAGAAGAAAATTGGTCACCATCCATGAGGCATTCTAATGGTCGCAGTTGCTCATGAGAATCAATTGTCATCATCCATAAACAACTGCAATGGTCGGCGACCATTAAGAAGAAAATTGCTTGCTGTCCATGAGGCATTCTAATGGTAATAGTTGCTCATGAGAATCAATTGTCATCATCCATAAAGAACTTCAATGGTCAGTGACCATTAAGAAGAACATTGGTCACCGTCCATGAGGAATTCTAATGGTTGCAGTCTGTCACAAGAAGCAATTGTCATCATCCATAAATGTGCTAGATTATTTTTCAGCTAATGCAGCAAGTCATCAAGGCTTACATATGCACAGGTCTATCCCCAGATAATGCAAGCCACATGCATCACACCAGCATGGCACACAAATGACTATGGATCTGCATTTTGCATCATGTTGACATGGTCAGCAGCCATGTTTGTTCGGTAGGTTTCAGCAAGAAAAATGAAACAAGTCTTCTTGTCAATGGCTATAAATAAACCTCCCTTCCCTCAGGTTTTTCCCTGTTTCTTCATTCCCCAATACCCCTCAAGGCAGCTTCACATCTATTTCCCATCTATTTATTATTAATCCACTCACAATGGCATCCACGGCTCCTACACAAGCAATGCCACCTTCAGGTTTTTTAACCCACTGTTTTGTATTTCATCAAATTGAAAGAACAATCCCTACCAACATTGGCATCCATTGACTAATTCCTTGGCATAATCAACAGAGGCCTCACCATCAACTCATGAAGATGAACAACTCTCAGTTCCTGAAGATGAGTCCAACCCCGCATCAGAAGTCCATGAAGTAACTGAGGAAGAATTCTATCAGAATGTTGATACTATTCAAGAGATGGTCACTACCTGTGCTCGCCTCAGGATCCCCAGGTCAATCCAAGATACTGTGAACAGGTTAAACTCCAGCTTGATTGATATCCAAAAAGGTTAGTTTTTGCCCCACTTTCATTCTTCACATTTGCATATTTGGAGGTCTGATTGGTTTTTTTTCCCTTAGAATACAATTGTAAAGGTGTCTCCCCCGCAGAGAACGGCTGAGCATCACACCCAGCTGGATCAATTTGTCATTCAGATCAATGGTGGAACAAGGAAGACACAAAAAGAATTTATCCTCGTTTGCTGGTAGTTTACTTTGGTGAAAACATGTTTGAATACATTGGGCTACAAGAAAAGTGGATGGTTTTGGAACCTTGTGAGATCCATGATGATGAAGGCACAAGAACGTATGGTCAAAGACTTGATGAGGGACTAGTTAGGTGCACTTGAAGCTGCAAAGACAATCCAATTTGGTGCATTCTGGCCAGGTACTGTTACATTTTAGCCATACAATATGTGGATGCAATTTGCATGTATGTTATCACAGCTGGTTCCAAGAGGATCATCAAATGATAAGTTGGAGAAAGAGGAGATGTGATAATTTTGCATGAGGGTTTGGTTTTTCTGAAATTGAACATGTGCCAATCTCAATTTGAAGAAATCATGATGCAATGAATTGGTGTTTCCACACTCCAAGATGATTGAATAAAGTCTCTATAAAAAAATTATGAAAAATGAATATTTGTAGTCATGAAATCTGTTGTTTTGGTGAAGCAAAAAAACTCTTTTCATGGGATATTTCCTTGCTTAATGTGTTGTTTTGAAATTTCCTGATGTAAAAATATCAATTCCAATCATGAGTTTTTATTAAGATCATTAATCTTTAAATGAAATACAGGATTTTCCATTAGGGAATTTGATTTTGAATTCAAAAAAAAAGATCTTAGTATTGCCAATGTATTTTACATGGGTCAATTAAGCGCATTCAATCTGATATATTTATCAGGGACATTTTTCAAAATATCAAGTTGACTTTCCCTTACACTCCCACTGAAGGTAATATGTATATTCAAAATGGATCCAATAAGCTTTTCAGTTTTTTTTTAATGATTAAGCTCATCAGCAGATGTCAGATTGAATTCAAAATTCAATCAATCTTTTTATCTATTTCCCTGTAAGCCTTTCAATTTCAGGAAAGTGAAAAAATTTGACTTAACACCCAATCCAATTAAACAAAAACAATGAGAACACCACCAAAGGTGGGAACATTTGTATATTCCAATGCACCATATGATCTCAAAGGACATTCAAATATGGAGATAATCTATATAATGCTGTTGGAAGGTCAAAAAAATCACATCAAACACATATATTAAAATCAAATTTTTCTATCATCAAACTTCAAAACATCACTTGTCAAGTGTCATTGATACCAAAATTCCAAAAAATCAGTCACCAAACATTTTCCAATCTATGAAAAGAAGAAACCCCACAAGTACTCAACTACAAGAAATTACCAGCCCTGTGAGTAATGATCTTGTCCAAAAGTATGTTTCTTTTTTTTATTTGAACTGGGGTTCATTTATTTATATACCCTATGATTTTTCACATTCAAAGCATCAATTGAAGAGTTCCATTTTTTTTTTTTTTTTTTTGCTTTTTGGTTTTTTTGCTTTTTGGTTTTTTTCCTGTTTTTTTTTTTTTTTGGTTTTTCTTTGTTTTTTCCTTTTTTTTTTTGGCTTCTTTCCATTTTTTTTTTGGTTTTTGTTTGGTTTTTTTTGGTTTCTTTCAGTTTTTTTCTTGTTTTTTTGTTTTTTTTTGGGGTTTCCTTTTGTTTTTTTTTTTTTTTTTTTTTTTTTTTTTTTTTGTTGTTTTTTTTCTGGATTTTTTTTTGGGTTTCCTTTTTTTTTTTGAGGTTTTGTTGTTTTTTTTCTGGTTTTTTTTGGGTTACCTTTTGTTTTTTTGTTTTTTTTGTTTTTTTTTTTGTTTTTTTTTTTGTTTGTTTGTTTGTTTTTTTTTTCAGTTTATTTTCCATTTTATTTTATTTTATTTTATTTTATTTTGGTTTATTTTCTGGTTTTTTGTGTTGTTTTTTTGTTTTTTTTTTGTTTTTTTCTGCTTTGCTTTTTTTTTCATTTTAATTTTTTGTTTTTTTTTTTCAGTTTATTTTCCATTTTTCCATTTTCTTTTTTTTTTATTTTGGTTTATTTTCCTGTTTTTTTTGTTTTTTTTTTTGTTTTTTTTTTGCTTCGCTTTTGTTTTTTTCATTTTTTTTTCATTTTTTTTTGTTTTTTTCTGCTTTGCTTTTGTTTTTTTTTTCATTTTAATTTTAATTTTTTTTTTTTTTCAGTTTATTTTCCATTTTTCCATTTTCTTTTTTTTTTTATTTTGGTTTATTTTCCCGTTTTTTTAGTTTTTTTTTTTTAGTTTTTTTTCTGCTTCGCTTTTGTTTTTTTTTCATTTTTTTTCATTTTTTTTTATTTTTTTTCTGCTTTGCTTTTGTTTTTTTTCATTTTTATTTTTTTTATTTTTTGGTTTTTTATTTTTTGGTTTTTTTTGGTTTTTTTTCTGCTTTGCTTTGGTTTTTTTTTCATTTTTATTTTTTGTTTTTTTTTTTTGTTTTTTTTTTCAGTTTTTTTTTTTTTGTTTTTTTTTTGTTTTTTTTTTGCTTTGCTTTTGTTTTTTTTTCATTTTTATTTTTTGTTTTTTTTTTCAGTTTTTTTCTTTTTGTTTTTTTTTAGACTTTTTTTTGTGGTGAGCAAGGGAGCAAGCAAGCAGGCTGGGCAGGAGGGCCTTGCTTGGTGGGGGGATTTCATCACCCCCCAACCAAGCAAGCAAGCAAGCAGGCCGGGCGGGAAGGCCTTGCTCGGTGCGGGGATTTCATCACCCCCCGACCGAGCAAGCAAGCGAGCAGGCCGCGCGGGAGGGCCTCGCTTGGTGGGGGGATTTCATCACCCCCCGACCAAGCGAGCAGCCAAGGGGGGGGGCCAGCCCGGTGGGGGGATTTCATCACCCCCCAACCAAGCTAGCAGCAAAAAGGGGGGGCCAGCCCGGTGAAGGGATTTCATCACCCCCCAACCGAGCAAGCAGAAAAAAGGGGGGGCCGGAGGGGCTCGTGGTGCGGGGATTTCATCACCCCCCGACCAAGCAAGCGGCCAAGAGGAAGGGACAGCCCGGTGGGGGGATTTTATCACCCCCCAACCGAGCGAGCAGCAAAAAGGGGGGGCTGGAGGGGCTTGCCGTGGGGGGATTTCATCACCCCCCAACCAAGCAAGCAGCAAAAAGGGGGGGGGGCGGAGGGGCTCGCGGTGGGGGGATTTCATCACCCCCCAAGCGAGCAAGCGGCCAAGTAGAAGGGCTAGCCCGGTGGGGGGATTCATTCACCCCCCAACGGAGCAAGCTGCAAAAAGGGGGGGGGGCGGAGGGGCTCGCGGTATGGGGATTTCATCACCCCCCAACCAAGCAAGCGACAAAGGGGGGGGGGCGGAGGGGCTCGCGGTGGGGGGGACTTGATCACCCCCCCGCCAAGGACAGCATCAAGGAGGGTGGGAGGGGGGGTGGATTTCAAATCTTCTCCCCACCTAGAAAGCAAGCAAGGGGGGAGATCAAGGGGGGAGGGAAGGGGGGGGATTTCAAATCCACTCCCCACCTAGTGACCGTGCAAGGGGCGAGATCAAGGGGGGAGGGAGGGGGGGATTTCAAATCTGCTCCCCACCTAGTGACTAAGCTAGGGAGGAGATCAAGGGGGGAATTAAAATCCGCTCCCCACCTAGAGAGCAATAAAGGGAGGGGGAGTGGCTTGGTGGGGGGGATTTCAAATCCCCTCCCCACCTAGTGAGTGATTTAGACACCTGCACCACACTTGGGGTCTGTCAGCTCCAATTTGGGGGTCTGTCATACTATGAGGTGAACCACCTCACCCACACACCAACACCAACCACTAACACCCACCACCACCCACCAACACCCACCACCACCCACCACCACCCACCAACACCCACCACCACCCACCACCACCCACCAACACCCACCACCACCCACCACCACCCACCAACACCCACCAACACCCACCACCACCCACCAACACCCACCACCACCACCCACCTCATCCACCACGACCACCACCCCATTGGTAAGTAACCTTTTTTGTTTTTTTTTCTTTTTTTAAAAATAAGGTTATTTATTGTTTTTAGATATCAGTCTTTTAGATATCAATCTCAATGGAATTGAATGTGGAATTGAATGAAGGCATGTCTGGTAAAAATGGGTATGAGATTTAAATTTTATTCCTCAATATTGTTCAACAATAAAATTACTAATTGAACTTTTTATTTTGCATTATTTTTCTTTTGGTTTTAGATTCATGTTGTGATTCCTGGGTGTCATCCTGAAACATGGTTTTTAGTTGTGATGAGCTTGGCGTTTCAGGGGATGCCAAGGATGATCAAAATGCATTGGAGCCTCTTGTAGTAGGAAATAGACTCAGGCTATTGAACTCAAATTTTACTTCAACATCCACAAGTAACAAAAAGTTCAACCGTGCCAGGAGAAATTTTGTACAAGAATGTGATGAGCCAAAATAATTTGTGACACTGCAGGACAATCTTTCACCCAATCATGTTGTCTTACCACTCATCTGCCCTCACATGCTGGTTAATGCTGTCACAAACCACCAGTTTCAGCCCTAATTCATTCTTAAATACCACAGTTTGAAGGCCACCAAAAGCACTCCACAAGTCAATAATTTGTGCAACATTGTCTTGGACTTGTACCAGATGGCAAAGAACCGCCATTCAATCAGCAAGACAAACACAGCAGCCTTGACTGGCTCTATGCATGCTGTTGGTTTTCGTGCTGGAAGTGATGGAGGTGCCTCTGCAGGTTTGTCCAATTGATTATGTCATGTTTTGTCATAAAATTCAAAAAATTGATTGATGTTGACTTCAATTCAAAAATAGGGGTCTATTCTTGCAAATCAGGTTTGAATGAAGAGACCATCAAGAAGGATGATGAACTGTGGGACCGTCTCCCTGCTCACAAAAAATTTGTCTTTGGAAGGATCCGATCACTGTGTACTTCAGCTCATGCTCAAAACAAGAAATTTTCAGATGAATATCTAATCCCAAACTGGTCTTCATCTGAGTGGATGGAAAAGGAGCGAGATTTCTGCATTTTTCTTAATGTTCTTGTGACATTTGATGACTTCTCAAACAAGCTCCATACTGATAAGAATGACTTGAATGGTTTTATGTATGGGATATTTTCATACATCAACAGATCTACAGGACAGCCTATCCTTCCTCCCTGCAATGATTTGGGTAATGTTTTATATTTTCCAAAACTTGGTTGTATTGTTGACTTTGCAAAAGCTGAGGGCATTATTGAAATTTTTTGGCCGACTCAATTTTTTGATCATCATACTACATTTCCTAATCCTAGTTTAAAAACCTCTTCAACCCACACTCACTTTGGCTGTTCATTCCAAATTAATAAAAAACTAGCCAATGTATCTTTAAAACTCCAAGGTTGTAGTACTTCATAAATTGATGAATGAATTTTGGGAAAGAAGGCCCGATATGGTTGATGTTGTTTCTATTGTTTCCATTGTATTATTTTCATTTTTGAAAGTTTTATCCAATCAATAAATCAAATATATCTACAAGCCCAGTAATTGAGCAATCTCCTTGAGTGCTTCCACTGTTAGAAAGAAATGAAGTGATGAAAGGATGTGATGAAAGTGGGGATGAAGTAATGAGGGCATGGATGTGATGGAAGCAATAATGTGATGAGGTTGATGAAGCTTTGTGAGCATTAAAGTAGAGTGATGAAGCAAACAGTATAGGAATGGAGGTTGAAACTAGGGGTGATGATGTGAAATGATGGGTTGAGGTGGTGAAACCCTTTAGATACTTTATTTGAAAAAACCCATTTATTTTCAGGTGACTCTGACAGGTCTGATGGGAAATAAGGGTATTTTTTTAGATTTTTAATGGTGGATTTGAAGTGGTGGATTTGGGTTGAAACCCACTATTAAAAAATGGCAGGTTTGCTTAACTCTGATATGCCCTAATTTGACCTTTTTCCTGTGGTAAAGACATGTCCTCTCATGGCTTAACTTTCATAAATCAATTTGTGATTGAGTGACACTTTGTTCTGTAACCAGGGCTGGTAGTCAACAAATCTGCAGTTGTTGATTGCATGCCTTTGTGACTAGCCCAATTCCCAATAAATTAATGTCTTCCTTTTCTTCCAAAATGGATTCCCTTCTGCTCAGGCCAGAACTAGTTCAATGCATTTTTCTATTTTTATAAATTTCACATATGTCCCTGGCTTTTCTACATGGCAAAAACAAGCCTTCCTCTTGCCTTGGTTTTGACATTCTCCCTCAAAAAACAAAATAAGCTGCCCTTATGTGCAGACCAGGGATGGTAATCAACACATCTAAGTGATGATTTTCAATTTTTTTTCTTCCTTCTTTTTTTCTTTTTCCTTTCATTACTCCCTTGGTCTTTGGTCATCTTCCATTTCAAATATTCTTCATTTTTTAAAATTTGAACAAACAATTTTGGCTTGGCTTTTTGTATTTTCCCTGATAAAAAGTAGAAGTATAAAAAATAAAATTACACCAACATAGGCTATTGAATAAGAAACCAGCAGAAAAGAAGCCATCAATGGCTCATTTATATAAGGAAAGATTTGTACATTTCTAGGAGCATGGTGTGTTAGTATTATCCTAAATACATGTTTATTCATTATATTGTGGGCTGTGAATAAGAGGGATTAACCAGTTTTTGACCAGTTAATGGAAATTCCAGTCTGGAAACAATCAGCCTCTTCTGGAATTTTTGAATTTCACTTTGAAGGAATTCCCAAACACCAACTGCAGTAATTTGTGGATGATATGTGGACTGCTTGTGAAGCAACAGCTTTGCTCATATCTAGCTTTCCCTTGAAAATCTATTATGAACTAATGAGCTAGAAGTTCAGAAAATGCTGATCTCTAGTCACAATATTTCTCCACCTGCTGAAAGTTAATGATGAGATACAGCATCACATAACTCTGAGATATCAATGGGATACAGAAATTCCACCTGCATACAGGTGGCGGCCATTTTTCTGTGGTGGCAGCGAGTCTATTCCAGAATAGAAATGCAACTTCCATAGCAGTATCCTACTTATTGTTATGTAGAAACTTTGCTTTCTTGGAAAGCCTATCTACTATGACTAGGATTGAGTTTTAGGAATAATCTCCTTCAGGAGTTAATCCGGTTACACAGTCAATGTTGAGAATATCCCACCTTTTCTTGGGTTCAGTGATCTTTTGAAGGAGACCAAAAATTTTTCCAGTAGTCGCAGATTGATACTATTGCAGAGAAAGCTGCAAAACAAACAAAATAACTTGAATAAATAAAATTCTATTTAAAGTAGAAATAATATTAAAAATATTATTTCAAATTATGATTCTAAAGAAAAATTAAGGTAGGTTCACAGGCTGACACATACTTGAAATTTATACTTCTTATATTTTGAAATAATTTATGAAATTTGGAAAGAGAAACAGCCTTGTGATTTTATAACTTTTAATATTTCACATGAAACCCCACGTATATATTTAAAAGTGAATTTTGTGTCAGGATCCAAGAATTCTGTGATTTTGAGGAGTTAAGGGCGGAAATTTTATTTTTCATAATTCCCGCATGCAGCTGCAGCAACCAACACATCTATGCGTGACTCAGAAGAAGCGCTTCCACCATGTCCGCGTACCCTGAAAAGCCATGTACGCAGCCCCAGGCATCTGACAGGTATGTAGCCGCGCAACTACAGACTGACAGAGTGACAGACGGCTTCAAGTACCACCTAAAGGTGCTAAAACTAAGACAGGGACATACCACTTATGTAATGAATGTCCCTGTGGATAGTAGATAGTCTGAAAATACATAAAATCATATAAAAATACTTAAATAAAATTTCTACATATTTTTTTATAAAATATAACAAAAATACCAAATTTGTCAAAAATAAGATAACTACAGTTTGTAAAATATCTTGAAATACCTTGAATATACAATTGTGAGAACTTCAAGAATTCAGTATGTTTGTAAAATACTAAGGAAACTGATTTTGTAGAAATATTATATGTATTCCCATAGCTTAAATTTTTAATTAATTATTTGAAGTAAATCAACAGAATTTTGAAAATAATGAGCAAAATCAATATTATTATTTTACTCCCATCAGCTAATAAATAATGAGAACCCATCTGAAATCAGATTAACCATAGGTATTTCTACAAAGAAAACTTATTAACATCCTGGTAATATTTACTAAGGATAATTAATGAAATGATGATCAGGTGGATAGATCAATGTTATTCACACCTCAAAACATCAATCAAAAGGTAGAATAATTCTTATGACCTGTGTAATTAGATGTTACCCATGCTACAGCACGAAAAAAATCTAGCAGGATACCACTGGATACGCTGCTAGCCTTAGCAATCGTCCCTTTGAGCCCCTGTATCCCTCAGAAGGACACAATTTGGACTCAAAAAGCTATAAATATTTAGCTCTTTTGTGGTTATTGATACCCAGAGAACCAGTTATATTTACATCCAGACACTGTGCCAAGGTAATCAAATACTTATAAGAGATAATTAAGTGATTTATGGCTTTAGTCTGATTAATAATATCCATCCCACAAGCATTTCTATCAATTTAAACTGCTGAAAAACCTTTTAAACCCCAGTAATAGGTTTAACCCATCAGTGCACATCCCAAACAGGTACCTAAATGATTCAATAATATACCAGTGATTTTTAGAATTTTTTCAATGTCGTGGAAGCTTGGTTGCAAGGCCCTGACACTCCATCATATATTTTATATATAGATTATATTTGGACAATATCTCCTTTAAGAATATAAATTAAAGGTTCCAAAGTAACCGGGTATATGTGCTTTCAAGTGAATGCACTGAAGAGAGGTGTTAAAGATCCCCAATATTATTGTGGCCCCTCTATTAAATTATTTTACAATCAATTTATTAATATTCATTAATAAAATTAAATCATAACCAAACCAATCAACCTTGCAATAGCTCTATCCAAATATTTTACAGATTTTTGATGCATTCATTGAATAATATATTATATTATTTATTCCATCACCTCTGGTAGCTAAAGGATAGCAAGGGTCTTTGCATAAAGGAGGCTGAGAATTGGGAGTCTGGCCAGGAAATATTACATTCTATTATATTTAATACCTTGGACCAGATATTTCATGTAAACTTAGTCAAAGATAGAATTTATCTGAATTTTTCAACCATGATTTATCATTAATTCATTTTTCAGTGGATTTAAAAACCAAATAATAATTAATATTATATTATTGAAATCTTTTAGAAATAAGAAAATAATATTACATGAAAAATTATAAACAAACTAGTTTGGAAGCTTTAACTCAAGCTGAACAATTTCAAATATCTTCTCTCCTTAAACAATTAGATAAAATCCTTGAGCAAGAAGATCTTGAGAGGTGTATCAACCTTCAAGCTCTATTAAGACAACATAAAGCTTGGAAAAAATACCGGATAAATTACTTTTTAAAATATAAAAGTAAGCAAAAATTTTATATTCAAAAATTATTTTATTCAAATAATTTTAATATATTTTATTAAACATTAAAATATTTTTCTCATACTATCAATGAACCATCCTATCCCAGAAACCACCACCACTGAAAATGATCTGTTGGATTAAGAGGTACCAGATATTACTAGACATCCTGAAAACATTGACTGCACAGGATAAGATCTCATTGGAACGCACCAAGACCCTGTTGGATTACCTGTTAAGCACAAATATAATCCCAATACAGTCCTAGCACCTTTAAATATCAATTTAAGTAAGTTTTCATACCTTATTATTCCGGATTTTTCTTTGAAAAAGAAAAATACTTGAAAATATTTTCTTATACATGAATAGATGTAACACAAGGGCCTCAGGAAGAGTTAAGGGCCTCAGGAAGAGTTCCCTCCTATGGATCTCTGCCGGGAGCCCCCAGTAACCGTGAGGAAGCCAACAAAGACAACTATGAGGGGGCTGGAACCCATGAATCAAATGTTGGTGGACAAGCAACGGAGCCAAGTACTGTTGCCCTCCCCCAACCTAGAGCCAGAGAAGGTTGTAGAATCAAGCCCCCCTCCATCACAAGGTGGTTCCCTGCAGCCAACCCAGAAGAATTGGGCCAAGGAAGAAAAGATAAAAGGCTTACCCAAATAACACATGAAATATTGGGAATAATTCAAAGAAGACCAAGCCAAGGGGGACATATTATATATGAAAAAATTAATATCCCAAGAAACGGCTGCCCGGATACCTCTAAGAAAATGATCCCCAGGAAAGAGGTAGAATCCTAGGTAGAAAAGTGGAATCCATTGAATCAATTAGCCCAACTGAAAGGTAGAGAATCAGGAAAGAAGATATTTTCTTTCCATCCAAAGCCAAAGGGAAGAAGGATTGGTACCAGATAATATCCTTAGCTGAAAAGTGGAAAAAGGTGTACCAAAATTAGTTTCTAATGCTGAAACCAGTGTCTTGTCTAAACCAACTTCTGATTTAATTACCTCCTTTTCCAATGATATGCGCCATAATTTCAAGATTGATTGTGGAAATTTGGACGGTTCTTACACTTAATTGGATACGTTGACCTCAGTTGTGGCCAGATTGGTTTTTAATCAATCAAAAACTGTAGGTATAGAAGATATTAAGGAAAATAAAGAATAATTATTGGAAACAATAAAACAAGGTAAAATCAGTCAAACTCAAATCATTGAGAACATGTTATCAGGTATCCAAGAAGATTTTATTATGTCCCTCCAGCCATTTGAGGAAGAATTAATGAATACTACTAACAATTCTTTTCTGCCCCTTAGTGAAAAATTAGATCTGCTTAATAAAAAAGTGGACCTGAAATTGAATCTGAAAAAGAATGATCTTAGAGACTAAAAAGTCCATCTGACCAACCCCTTGGGGAGTACCACAGAGGAACAAAAGCCTCCCAGACTAACAACTACCCCTTATTCATCACTCCTAATAGGAATGCACAGGACTGAAACTTTTAGGCCTAGTACTTTTCCTTAAATGGAACAAGCCCTTTACCCCCTATTTCTTAATGGCCTAAGTTCTCTGGTGAAGGAGAATACAACCATATAAATTTCATCAAATTTATTGACTATACCATAAATTCCAATGACTTTTCAAAAGCTATAGCCGTAGTCAGACTACCTAGACTCTTTGAATTAGTGTCATTAGATGGGTTTATCATTCAAACACAAGAAGTAGGATCCTTACATTGGAATACTGGGACACTCTGAATTTAAGAACAATTTTTTTTAGAATGTGGAAAAGTAAAATGATTAAAAATTTTGAAAATTTCTCATTTGATCCACCTAATGATAAGCCTCACAAACGGTGCTTAGGAAAGAAGAGGAGACTAGACTGCTTCTATCCAGATTTTTATAAACAGGAGGTTAATGAAATACTTCTCAACCTGTTCCCTGGAAACCTTAAAAATAGTGTGAGATTTAGAATGAGTATGGATACTGACTTACCAAATCTCATCAATGTGTTTGAAGACCAACTCTCATCAATGTGTTGGAAGAAGTAATAGATATGAATTGGTTAGAAAAAAATGCTCCTTCTAGACCCAAAGAAAGCTTTGATACTAAAAAAATCCGGGAGAAACCTCTTCAGATATATATCTCTGATAATAAGAAATATAATGAGAACTGGGATAAGGAAAGAATACCTGGAACTTGTTGGCACTGTAAAAAAAAAGGGCAAATGAGAGAAGAGTTCCAATTACCAAAGAGAAAGATGGCAGTAATGGAAGGAGGACCTGAGATGGAAGGAAACCAGAACTACAAAGAAACAGCGGATACTGAAGGATCACTGTCTGAATGTGAATTAATCCTGACTAACCCTATCAATGTAATAGATGGAGATATATACACTTCTATAGAAATCAACAATATCCATGGTGAGTCTGGTTTGCCCCAACAATGGGACCCTTCCATAATTCCTAAACATGTCACCAAAGTTAAACCACTAAAAGTTAAAGCTATGAGTGGTAAAAGTTAAATTACTGGTCAGACTTTTCATGCAAAAGGACTGTATAAAGACAAGCCCTTAAGTTTATTAATTGACAGTGGGGGTTTTTCTTCATAATTTTGCACTGATTTGTTGAACAAATGGGATCCCAAATGGAAAGATTACCTGTTACCAGTCCCAAAAGCCATTTTTAGCTCTTGCAACTCCACTATGAATGCTATTAGAGTATTGACTGCTCCCATTTTACTGCCCCATACTAATTTTATCTCTAAGGATTCAAGTGGAATTTGTAGTATTGCTTAACATATGATGTTACTACCTGATAATACAAAATGATGCCTTATACCTATATGGCATATATTTTTTCCAAATTAAAGGGAGGTATTTACTATAGGTTGTAACTGGGAAAAGAAGTTGAAGATATTTGCTATCCAAACTAATGTCCCCTCTTCTGCTTATCAAAAGAAATTAGAAGAATTCAACCAGGAATACTTCCCTCAAGCTTCACTGAATGAGAAAATTTCTGAGGAACAGAAGAAAGATATATTGAAAGTCTGTTTTGAAAACCAAAATGCTTTCTGTACTAGATATCATCCCATTGGTAATATCAAAGGACATGACATGGTTTTGACCTTGAAATTTCAGCCTCCTTAACCTCCTAACCTAAGAAGACCAGCTTATCCCCCTAGTCCTAAACCTAGAATAGCTCTTGAAGGGAAGATCAACAAACTTTTAAACCTACAAGTATTGAGTAAAGTTGGGCATAATGAACAATTAGATGTGACAACCCCTGTAATCATAGCTTGGCATAATAATAAGTGAAGAATGGTAGGAGACTTGAGAATGCTGAATAACTATACTCAAGAAGAGTATTATCCCATTCCCCGGATTGATCATGCTCTGCATAACTTGTTTAAAGCAAAATACATCACTACTATGGATATGCTCAAAGGTTTTAACTAGATAACTATAAGCCCTGAAAGTAGAAAGTTTATGAGAATAATTTGCAATTTAGGAATATGTGAGCACCTCAGGATTCCCTTTGGTATTACAAATGCCCCATCACACTTCCAGAGAACAATGGATACAGTTCTAGAGACTTAAAATCATACAAGGATTGATGATGGTTTATATAGATGATGTCATCATACATTCTGATGATTGGGAGACTCATAAAAATAAATTTAGATTAGTTCTCCAGACTATTTTCAAAGCAGGGTTGAAAGTATCCATGAAGAAATGCAACTTTGGATATGGAGAACTGAAAGCTCTGAGGCATATAGTTTCTGGCCTAACTTTAGCTGCTGACCATAATGAGATGGCTGCTGTAATGAACAGACCCATGCCTCATAATAAAAAAGAGTTTCTATTATTTATTAGTTTTTGCAGTTACTAGAGAAAATACATTCCAAATTTTGCTATGCTAACTAAAATTCTGTATGAAATATGCAACAATAAAACTCTCTTTGAAATGAAACATGAGAGGTTAAGAAACTATGAAGAATTGAAAATAGCTATGACCTCCAATCCTCTACTGATTCAACCAGATTACTCCAAACACTTCAAGCTGTAAATTGATGCTGTAAGACTCCAAACAGTGCTAAGCCACATGCTGTTCTGTGGAGGGGAAAGGTGCTGTTTAGGCTGCCCTCCTGAGAGTTACAAAGTTTTTTAAATGTAACTGGGATCAAGATCCAGCAACTTGTAAATAATGAATCAATGTAAGCGATGATTTTGGGGATAGTTGGAAGCAAATTGAAACAAAACTATCTGAGACAAGATGGTGCAGGGAAAGACTTGAAAAAAATAAGTCAAGGTTTTTCTCAGAGTTAAATGGAATAAGGCAGTTGTAAGTAACAACGCCCACAAGCTAATAACTCCGGTTGTTGGCAGAAGATAAGGAAAGATCAACTCAATCCAAACCAACCTCCAGGTTCTCAATGAACTTGCCCAACTTTCTGCAATCAAGCCCTTGAAGAGTAGGAGATAACTGTGGATGGGTAAAAAAACAAAAGCAATTTGTATTTGAAGCTATAGAAGCAAAGCAATAACAGATTCAAACAAGAATAACCCAACACTTCTCATGGAACTCAAGAGTAGCGTGGAGGAATTCAAATTTAAAGAATAAAGGGAGGTTTAACCCTCCAGATTTCAATCTTTAAGGAACCTCTCAGTCAAACGTGACTGGATCCAGAAAGATGATCAGGGAAGGATCAGACCAGTATGGTCAGAAAGAGGGATTAGGAGTGGTATAAAACACCCAAGAATTCCAGCAGCAGAATTACCTTCAACCAGAAAGGCTATGGTTGGTAATAAATATCAATGTCACAGATGGATGGATCAAAGATTTGAGTATGGAAGCTCAAAGGATCAAGGGGAAATCAAAAGATATACCCAGGATAAGGATGGGGATTTAATTCACTGATAATAACTTGGGGGGACATACACACAAACACACCCATGTATGATTGGAAAAAGGCGGGGGAGAGCCCCTCCTTTATAGAATGGAAAATAGGCCTGTAGACTATTTACAAGAGATACTTAAAAATGATTTTGGAGGTTTTTTTTTTAATTTGATCATGAGAAAATGAAATAAAAAGAAAAAAAACTCAAAAAAAATGAAATCATGGATGAACAGGAATGGAAAGACACCATCCTGTGCCAATAATGGCCATGGGAAGGAGAGTAGTAGGTGAGGGCCATGCGGAAAGGCTGATGGGCGCAGGAAACTGCTGAGACCCGTGAAGGCAACAGACAAGCCGCACGGGGGACTAGTAAGCTAGGGAGAGGATGAACAATAGAGATAGCGGAGAGAAAAGAAAGACAGTGTGGATGGAGGCAAAGTGGTGGAGCAAGAGATGAGAGCACTGACTGACCAATTGAGAAAGATTGGAGGGCGGTGATGATTGTGCAAAAGCAGATTGGTCAGAGCAACCGCCTGGATGAGGATGGAGGTGAGATTGATGCTTCAATGGTGGTCATTGTTCAATGGCAGAAATCTAAATTGTTGTCTCCAATTCCGCAATGGGGTGGAAAATGATGGTCTGGTTGGCTGGGGATGAGCTTGATAATCAAGTTGGTCAGATTGAAGTGAGGATTGAATAGTACTAATTGATGGAGGATGGCGTTAGGATTGATAGCTTGGGGTTGATCCAGTCAAGCTTTATGATAGTCAGAGGATGGATGATGATAGTTTCTGGAGAGCTAGAGGTGGAGATGGAAGGATGGTGGGATGGCGGCCGGCAGGCGCTTGGCCAAACAAATCAGGGTAAAGTGCATGCAAGGGTGAGATTCAAACAGAGCAGGAAATCATTGGATGACCAAGGAAGGCCTGCCAAGAACGCTAGAATAGGGAAGAGCTGGGATAATGGGAAATGAGTGAGTACCCATAAAGTCACAAGAGATAAGTTTTTTTTTAGATTGGAAGATGTATTGATGGATAAGCGAATGTAAAAAAAATTCAACAATTTCAATTTCCATGAGGTTTCCCAGATTGGTCACCACAACTCTTGTATGGAATGGTTAAAAAATGCCTTAAACCAAGAAAGAATATTAAAAGACAAACCAGTGGAGAAACCTGTACTTTTTATATCTAGACAGATCAAAAGACTGAGAAAAGGTTTGGATCCAGTAAGATGGAATGCTTGGCTCTAGTATGGGCTCTAGAGAAGTTTTACTATTACTTAGAAGGCACCACTTTCCAATTAATTACAGATTGTGATGCTCTAAGAACTCTCATGAACATGAAGACCCCTAGTAGACATATGCTGAGGTGGCAAATTGCTATACAACAGTATAGAGGCCAGATGACTATGGTGCATAAAGCTGAAGCTAAAAACAGGAATTCTGAAAGTTTAAGTAGAAATGCTTGGCCTAAGGACCCTAGCAATCAAGCATATGACCTTTTGGATCAAGATATATTTCCTATCAAAAACATAAATCTTTTTACATCAGATGCTCCAATTATGGGGATCCACCAATCTGAGTTAGATACTGCTTTCTTTGATATAGTAAGAGAGAACTATTCCACTTAACTCAAGCTTCTGATTACCATCATGGAATATGAATCCCCAGAAGCAGCCCTAGTAAATATTTTAACAGCCTCATTACTCAAACCAGATAAAGCAGGAATGCTCACCTTTTGGGATGGTCTCCTATACTATAGACATAAAAATTACAGTGTGTTGATAGTGAGCAACAAGGAGCATATACAACATATACTTCAGGAATGCCATGAAAGCTGTTCATCAGGGAATTCATCAACTGAAAGGACCATGGAGAAAGTGAAGCAAACTGCTCGGTGGATAGATTGGAAAGAGAATACTATTAAGTATGTTACTAGCTCTGAGACTTGCCAAAAATCTAATAAAACTACTGGAAAAAGTTTTGGACTCCTTTTTAAGATCTCTGAACCCAAAACTAGGTGGGAAATCATTAGTATGGATTTTGTCACAGGCCTCCCCCCTGGAGGAATGAACTCCTATAACTCTGTCCTGGTTACAGTAGACAGATACTGTAAGAAGGCAAAGTTTTTACGTAAACACAAAGAAGCTAATGTCATGGATTTGGATTTGTTATTTTGGAAAAGTATTATGGCTGATGTAGGAATACCTAAAATTCTAATCATTGACAGAGGCCCCGAATTCACTTCTGAATTCTGGAGGAATCTACATGATATACTGGGTAATAATTTAGCCTTTTCTACAGAATGTCATCCCCAGAATGATGGATTAGCTGAAAGGATGATACAGACCCTGGAAGATATTCTAATAAGGTTTTTTGGCTTTGGTCTGGAATAAAAAAACTCAAAGAGATATTGCCATGACTGGGTAAGCTTACTCCCAGCTCTGGAGATGGCTTATAAAATCAGTAAAAACTCTACCACCAAAGAAGCCCATTACATACCAGCAAGAGGATGGATTCCAAAACTCTCCAGGAATACCCTGAACCAAAACTTAGCCTACATCCACCCCACATCTCTTGTTTCAAGAAAAGGATAGACTTGGGAAATAATAATTCTCAAAAATGTTTAAAAGAAGCAGTGGAATACAACACAAACAGATGGGATAAATCACACAGAGAACCTGAATATAAGATAGGATATCAGATCTTGATATCTACTGCCAAATTCAAAAACTTAAAAGGGAACAGAAAGTTGAAACCAGCTTTTTTAGGGCCATTTTTTATCAAGAAAATGCATGGCAAGAATGCTGTGGAAGTATTCTTGAGTGAAGAATTGTCAAGAAAGCACCCGGTATTACGTGTTAGCTTAGCAAAGCACTTTCAACCACAAGAAATTTGAAGCAGGATATTGAGAGAAAAGAATGAGAGAGTGCAAGGTAAAGATTTTAGACTATACTTACTAAGATATCAAAGGAGAATCTGCATAAAAAGATGAATGGTTACCAAAGAGTAATATACCTGATGGACTAATACACCTTAAAAACTACAGAGCCAGTAAAAGAAACTGAAATACATATGGAATTATTTTTTTCCCAACAACTCCAGATTTTATTTTCAGATATGGCCATATCTTGGAGTGGGGTAATGTCAGACTTCTACTATTGCAGAGCAAGCTGCAAAAGTCAAAAAATAAAATAAACATCCTATCAAAGGAGAAATAATATTAAAAATATTTTTGCAAATTATGATTCTAAATGAAATTTAATGTAGCATCGCTGACTGAAACCTACCTGAAATTCCCACTGCTTATATGTTTTGAATAATTTATGAAATTTGGAAAGAGAAATGGCCTTGGGATTTTTGGCCATTTAAATATTTCACATGAAACACTAACTATAGGTTTCACCATGAATTTTGTGTCAGAATCAAAGAATTCTGTGATTTGAAGGTGTTACAGGCGGAAATGTGATTTTTCACAATTCCCACACACAGCAGGGGAAACCAACACATCTGCGCGGCTGAGAAGCAGCACTGCCAACCTTTCTGAGTACCCTGAAAATCTGTGTACGCAGCCCCAGGAACCTGACAGGTATGCAGACACGCAACTACGGACTGACAGAGTGACAGATGGCTTGAGAAGCCCAAGTACCACGTAAAAGTACTACAACTCAGAAGGGGACATAATAAATATGAAATTAATTTGACGTGGATAGTACATATTCTGAAAATAAATAAAATCATATAAAAATAATAAAACAAAATTTCTACATATTTTTTTATAAAGTATAATAAATATACCAAATATATCCAAATTAAGATAACTACAGTTTGTAAAATATCTTAAAATACTTTAAATATAAAATTGTGAGAGCTTCAAGACACCAGGATGTCTGTGAAATACTAAGCAAACAATTGAGAAAAAATGTTACATGTATTGCCATAGCTTATATTCTTAATTAATTATTTCAAGTAAATCAACAGAATTCAGAAAATAAGAAGTAAAATCAATATTATGATTTTACTCCCATCAGCTAATCCATAATGAGAACCCATCTGATATCAGATTGACCGGAGGAATGTCTAATAATAAACCTTTTTAACATCCTGGGAAT
This sequence comes from Puccinia polysora, assembly GCA_025617555.3. NCBI lineage: Eukaryota > Fungi > Basidiomycota > Pucciniomycetes > Pucciniales > Pucciniaceae > Puccinia > Puccinia polysora. The sequence continues at coordinate 44,965,551 of CM062632.1, forward strand.
ATTTACTAAGGATAATTCAAGAAATAATGATCATGTGGGTAAATTAGTGTTATTCAAACGTTAAAACATCAATCAAAAGGTAGAATAATTTTCATACCCTGTGGGATTAGATGTTACCCATGCTACAGCACCATAAACACGTAAAAGGCTACCACTGGTTACCCTTCTAGCCTTACAACTTGTCCCTTTGAGCCCCTGTATCCCTCAGAAGGACATAATTGGGACTCAAAAAGCTATAAATATAGAGCTCTTTTGAAATTATTAATACCCAGAGACCCAGTTATATCTACATCCAGATACCAAGCCAAGTGAATCAAATAGTTATAAGAGATAAGTGAGTGATTTATGGCTTGAGGCTGCTTAATAATATCCGTCCCACAACCCTTTTTTCAATTTAAACTGCTGAAAACTTTTTAAACCCCAGTAATAGGTTTTACACATCATTTGACATCCCAAAAAGGTACCTAAAGGACTCAATAATATACCTGTGAGTTTTATTATCCTTTTTCTTTTGTGGAAGCTTGGTTAGAAGGCCCTGCCACTCCATCATATATTTTATATATATATTATCTTTGGGAAATATCTCCTCTAAGAATATAAATTAAAGATTCCAAAGTAACCAGGTATATGTGTTTTCAAAGTGAATTCCCTGAAGAGAGGTGTGAAAGATCACAAAAATTATTTTTGACCCTATTTTAATTTATTTTATAATCAATTTTTCAATATTGATTAATAATATTAAATCATAACCAAACCAATCAACCTTGAAATAGCTCAATCCAAGTGTTTTACCCATTCTTCTGCATTCATTCAATAATATATTTATTATTTATTCCATCACCTCTGGTAGCTAGATGATAGAATGGGTCTTGGCATCCAGGAGGCTGACAGTAGTTTCATTGGGCTTCAGGAAAGTTACACAGCTTGGGACATACTGGATTGAGGACTCTCTCCAACTGATCCACCAAGCAGTTTGTTTGGCTTTATCCAGAGTTCTATCAGTAGACAAATGACTAGATGAATAATTTTCATTACACTCAGCTAAGACAAGTTTGATGTGCTCTTTTTTGGTCAGGACTATGAAACTTGAATTTTGATGCCTGTAAAATACCAGACTGTCCCATATGCTGAATCTTCCAACTTTTGAAGGCTTTACAAGAGATTCAGGTAAACTGCTAACTATTTCAGACAATGGTGAAGTACTTTCAATAATAGTAATCAAATTCTTCAGGTAAGAGACATAAGCCTCTTTGATTGAGTTGAACAGGGATTCATTCAGTTCACAAGTTTTGATTCCTCAACCAGGAGCTTCAACATAAGCATATCACCTTTTAAGACAGGAAATATGTAATTTTCTTCTGGATTATGAGCAGGATTTCTTGGATCATTATGTAGATAATTTCTCCTTAAACTATCAGCATTCTGATGTTTTGCTCCAGCTTGATGAACTATGGTCATCTGGTGTCTACATTGTTGTATGGCTTTCTGCCACCTTAACATGTGTCTACTAGGACTATTCCTATTCAGTAGATTCCTGACAGCATTGCAGTGAGTAATTACTGTAAAATTGGTTCCCTCCAAGTAAGAATAGAATTTCTCCAGAGCCCACCCTAAAGCAAGAAACTCCATTTGGCTTGATCCATACCTTTTCTCAGTATCCTTAACTATTCTGGATATGACAAGTAAAGGCTTTTCCACTGGTTTTTTATCTTCCATGAATTCTTGGTGTAAAACAGCTCCTAGTTCTTCCATACTAGCATCTATATGTGAGAATTAATGGCCCACAATCTTTGTCAAAGAGCAGTATTTCAAGAAAAAAAATGCTAATACAATAATGTCTTATGATTGATCCTTAATCTAAGGCAGAGGAAATGGTAAACTTGTGAATTTGAATGAATTAATGAATGAATGGTTGGAAAACATCCTGTAAAAGAGATCCTTAAATAAAAAAGAATGTTCTCATGTGGAGCTCATGTAAGGACAAGCAAAAGGCAAAAATTCAGCCCCAAATAGGCTCTAAAGGCTCTACAAGCCCTTTTACTTGGTTTGGGCTTACTCAGCCCACTTGGAATTGTTTCTGAAACCTTTCAACCAGCCTGTACCAGTTTAATGGGGTGTTTCCACCCTCACAGGGCTGAACTAGCCCCTTGCTGTTCAGACCCTGGCTGGCATATATTACAACCAGCCCTGTTACCTGGTCACATCTCTCTTCTAAGTGCACTGGCCCTTTATTTACACTCACAGGTCTGTTTGCCTCCTGCAACCAGGCCCCTGGCCCTAAAAATGGCCAGGGTGGACCCAGAATGACTCTGGGTCTGGCAAAGAACTCATGAGCGGGGGTGTAACCGGCCGGTGTGCCTGCCCCCCCCTTCCTTGCTCAAATCCCCTGGGGAGGTGATGAAATTCCCTGCCAGGGGCCCTGGGGGTCAATACCCCCTGGGATCGTCATCCTGAAGGTAGGCTGGGTGATGGTCAGGCCCACCCAGCCCCATTGGTTTCCTCCCCCTTGGTCACGGGGGGTTGGAGATGGTGTTGAAATTTCACCCTCAAAGCCACAGACTCCTGTCACTCCGCTGTGCACACTTCATACTTGTCACTCACTCTCCTTCACTTGGCTTTTTCCTTTCAATCCCTTTCTCCCTATTCTTCCTTCCTTCTTTTCATCTTCCTTCCTTCTTTTCATTTTTTCCTTCCTACAACCAACTCATCCTCTCTCCATCCACTCAACTCTCAAACTCAACTTCTCTCCATCTACAACTACTTCTGTTTACCAACTTGCTCAAATTACAATTGGTAATCCTTGCTACTCAAAATAGCTTACCTGTTCTCAACTCAGCCCTCCACTTTTATCCTTGACTGCAACTCTCCCAATCATCATTTGATTATCTTGTTCTTCACCTACCATCTTCATTGCGGCTGTTTTCTTGTTCATTTGGTGAGAAAGAGATCACACATCCATCAATTTCCTGAACCTCAATCTGAACTGGTTATTGGAAGTCTACTCCTCAACATCTAACTGTGCTAGGTCCTCAAGCCTCTTACTCAATCAGTGGTTTTCTTCAGCCTTGCTCATCTTTCCATTATATGGGCTATGACCCAAATTCCTTTGATCCATTCTCCAAGATAATTACCTCATCTATTATCATTTATTGAATCATGTTGGTTTTCTAGTCTGGTCTTAAGCCTTTTAAAAGTAATTCATTAGGTCAAATTTTATCACAATTAACAGTCAAACGCAATCTCCAACTGTTAACCTCTCAAGACCAGGTCCGTCTCAGCTACAATGGACAACATAAATCCAAAAATTCTCAAAACCACCTTAGAGGCCATCCCTGTTCTCACCAAGGACAACTTCACCATCTGGAAAACTAGAATAAACTCTCTCCTAAATCTTGCTAAGCTAAAAGAAATCATTTGATCTACAGCTGAAGAACTATAGGATACCAATAACACCATTCTCACTTCAATTCTAATCTCAAAACTTTCCTCATCTGTCCATACAACCATTGTATTGGCCAGCAATGAGGAAAGCGCTAAAGAGATATGGCGGGCAATTCAAAAACACTTTGTTTCCTCTCAACCTTTGAACCAAGCCTGGGTCTACAGTCAATTTGCCTCTATTACTTTTGATGAGAATGACATTCAGGGATTCATTCTGGACGTCAAAAATGGAGTCAATAAGCTACAAAAAATTGGGATTGTTCTTCCTGTCAATATTCTAACCTACATGATCCTTGATAAGCTGCCTGACTTGCTGAAGAACATCAAAAAATCTATTACTCACTCAAATTTTCAGTCCAAAATCAATCCTGATGCTGTTATGGATCATCTTTGTATACACATGAAAAAATTAAGGATGAGCAACTCATTGGCTTCCTTGTCCAATCAGATTGCTTCTCTGTTTACTGACTCTTCTGGGAAATGCAAACCAAGGAAACACAACACTCTTGCGAATCATCCCAAGCACAAGTGCTGGATGCTGTATCCTCATCTCAGACCAAAGACCAATAATCCTCCTGAATCCAAGACTTATTTCAGCTATCTCTCCTTCTCTAGCTTTCAAGATTCCCTCAATTTTGTTCTTGACTCAGGCTCATCCAATCATATGATTTCTGACCCCAATCTGTTCACAATTCTTGATCACACAGAAGAAGGAATGATCAGTACAAGCTGTGGAAGGAACTCTCTGGAAGTGAAGGCAAAAGGAGAAGTGATTCTGAAATGCAATCTGGGAGGCGTCAAGCTTCACAATGCATTGTTTTTTCCCAACATATCTATCAACCTGATCTCCCTGAGAAGACTCCTTCTCAATGACTATCTTGTTGATTTCCAACCCAATGTGTTCCTTCTTCATAAACTTGGTAAACTTGAAATGAAAGTGCACTACTTGAACCATATTCCTTTCCTCAGATTCTATCCTCCAACATTGTTGATGCATCAATCACATCTGTCCTATGCTGAAAATCTTCAAAAATCACTAGTACACATAAGTTACCACAGACTGAGACATAAACTGAACATTCCTATCAAGAAAACTGAGAAGTGCAGATTTTGTTCTGTATCCAAAGTGACAAGAGCATCATTTCACTCATGGAACTCAAGTGCTGACTGCGTCTTTCAAGAACTACATCTCAATACAATAGGGCCCCTACCCACTTCAAGGAACGGGCACAAGTATCTTGTGACCGTCACTGATGCGTTCTCTTGATACGTTGTGGAAGGGAAAGGTGCTGTTTAGGCTGCCCACCTGAGTGTTACAAAAATATTCAAATGTAACCAAGATGAAGGTGAAGAACCTGGTAAATGAGGAATCAAGGACTAGAGGATAAAGATGATAATAATTTGGGAGCGATGGAACAGCACTATCTGAGACAAGATTATGCAGGGAAAAACTTGAACAAAAGAAGTTAAAGTCCACTTAGGGTTCAAAGAATAAAAGCTGTTGTATGTAAACAACACCCACGAGCTAATAACTCTGGTTGTCAGCAGAAGATTGGGGATGTTCAACTCAAACCCAAGAAACCTCCAGGTTCTCAATGAACCTCCCCAATCTCCGCAATGAAGCGCTTGAAGGGTACCAGATAACTGAGGGTGGCTGTACAAGACAAAGAACAATGTTTAAGAAGCTCCAAAGCAAACAGTAACTGATTTGAAGCAAGGATAACCTCAACACTTCTCAAGGGACTCAAGAATAGGCTGGCAGAATGCAACTCCAAAGAAAATAAAGGGATGTATAACAATCGAGGTCTTAAGTTTAATAAGACATCTTCAATCAATTGTTATTGGCTCCAGAAAGATGATCAAGGATCAGGACCGGTATGGTCAGAGAAAGGGATCAAGGAGTGGTATAACACACTCGAAAATTCCAACAGACAGAATTTTTCTTCAACCAGCAAAGCTATTGGTTGGTGATAAGGATCAGGCCACAGAGGGGCAAAGACTCAGGGTCAAAATGGATCAGGGGGCAATCAGAGATATACCCAGGATAAGGATCAGGATTCAAATTTCACGATGATGGGGGGACACAGGAACACACCCCTATGGATGATTCTATTCACTGATGATCTGATGTCTGATATCTTCCCCTCAAAAAAGCAGGGGAGAGCCCCTCCTTTTATAGACCAGAGGCCTGTGGACTATTTACAAGGGAGATTTACAAATGGGAGCAGAATTTTTTTTTTTTTTTTTTTTTTTTTTAGGATCAAGATCATGAGAAAACAAAAGAGAAAAAAAAAAGAAACAAGCAGGTACTTGTAGAAAAAGAAATTCAAAGAGGGAATCCCGCGGGCATCCTGACGGGCCCGGGCGACTGCAGAGGCCGCAGATGACCGCTGGCAGGTGTCCAACAGGCATGGGCATCTGACATGGCCTCGGATGACCGCTGGCCAGTGTCCAGGGGCAATGGCAACATAAGAGACCCGCGCGGGCAACGGACAAGCCGCGCGGGAGACCAGCAAGCATTCTTCAAGCCCCAAAGCAGTAGAGGGTTTGGCCTTGACATTTGAGCGCAAAGACAACATCCAAAGATGTGACGGTCTTGCGCTTGGCGTGTTTGGTGTAAGTGACCAAGTCTCGGATGAATTTCCCAAGAAAGATTTTGAGGAAACCTTGGGTTTCTTCTTAGATCAAACTGGAGATACGTTTGACGCCAACTTGGCGAGCAATTTGACAAATGGCAGGCTTAGTGATACCTTGGATGTTATCACGCAAGATCTTACAATGACATTTGGCACCGCCTTTGCCAAGACCCCCTCCACTGCTTTTACCACGACCGGACATGATTTGAATTTGATGGTATTGGGGGAGATGAGCTAAAAAGCTGTAGAAGGTGTTGTAGGCTGGTAGTTGGAGAAGATGAGTGGGGGCAAAGAGGAGGTGTCTGATGGAGGAGCTAGCTCAGTCTTGATGGATGGCAATGGGTCTATTACTGCTGTTGGTTGTTGTTGTTGCCGTCGTCAAGCCTCCAAATTGATTGTCAATGATGATATTGATGGATTGAGATGAGGAGGAAGAGGATGATCTAGTGGATTGGATGAACAATGATGGATGCTCTTTTTTTTTTTTTTTTTTTTTTTTTTTTTTTTTTTTTTTTTTTTTTTTTTTTTTTTTTTTTTAATAATGATGCCTATGAAAGATGATAAGGAAAAATCATAAAAAAATGAAAATCTCCACACTGGCCAGGGTTTCCAGATGGGGCACGACATCTCTCCCCAACTTACAGACTGTCCCTAGTCTGCTCCCAAGTTTGATGCCATAAAAAGAGAAAGGAAATAAAGATGATTGAAACCAAGGAATGGCCATTTTGATCATGAGAGTGAAAAAGAATATGTTGATCCATCAAAAGGAAAATCCTAGAAGTGGCTGAGATAAAATGAAGAAGGCGTCCCAGGTTCTCACATGCGTGGCATGAAGTAGAGTTTCACAAAACAACAAGGATCTTGCCCAGATGGTGCACAATTGGGAGGACTTACTTCTGGACCAAGTTGCCTCAACGAGAATGAAATTTCTTGAACTAATCAGCAGAGAATCTTCTGGCCATCTGAGTTTCATCCAGTTCCTCCAAAACATATGATCCACCTCTAACTTGACGGACTACTTGGTAAGGACCATTCCAGTGGTTAGAGAAAAGCTTTCCCCACTGATTTTCTAAGGAAAAATTATAAGCCAATACCAGATCACCAGTTTTTAAAGGTTCCCTGATTTGATTTAGGTGTTTATCTTCCCAATACTGAACTGATTTTTCTCTTTATTCCATCATCTTCTGATAAGCTTTGTTAAAAATATCTTCACTCCGCTCCAGTTGCTTTGATCTGGCAACTAATAGGTCAGTAGTTGAGGAAACTTGTTCCCAAGAGATGCCCAAGAAAGACTCCATTTCAAGATCAAGAGGAAGAACAGCCCTCTAACCAAAGATGATTTCATAAGGAGAGTAACCAGTGGTTCGCTTGGTGGAAATTCAATCAGAGAAGAGGACCAAGGGGAGAAACTTCTGACAATTCTTGCCACTTTCACCATCCAATTTAACCAGAGAAGCCTTCAAGGGCCCATGGCCTCTTTCCACCATGCCTTGTCCTTCAGGATAATAGGGAGTAGTAACTCTATGTTGTCCAGGGAGCGATTGGATCATTTCAGCAATTTTTCCACCAAATTCCGAGCCACCATCCTTAGAATAAGATTGAGCCAAGCCATAAAGCATTGTCAAGTCTCACAAAGGAAACTGCTACTGATTCAGAGCTGAGGTTCTTCAGAAACTTTGCTTCAACCCATCCAGAACATTCATCTCTAGCCACAATGAGGTACTTATCTCCACCAGCCTTAATGTGAACCACATCCATAGCAATCCTCCCAAAGACAGTGGACTCTCCAGTGGGGTAACAAATTTTGGCCGGTGTAGAGACTCCTGTGGGATTATATAAATAAAAGTAGCAAATAGCTTGCTGGCAGTCCATGAAGGGGAATTCAGTATTACTTCTTCTCCTTTGGAGTATTAGTATATACTAAGAGTGGTTTTGAATTGCCTGCCCTTCTAGTACTATAGTAAGTCTGCACAATGATTTATTTAAATTAATAGCTGGTTTATTTGAGACTTAATATAGTTCTCAGATCAGACCTAGATTAATTATTAACTGTGATATTGGTAGGATTTGTTGAAGAATAGACCAGATGTATTAGACTATTGGTTAATTCATTGATCAGATATGTCTGATCTTAACCAATACCCCAATATTAAAGGGTTCAAGGGTTTATCAAAGGGCTGGTTCAGGAGAGGACCCAAGGATGGGTTTACCCACAGGGGGCTGGGCAGAGGGAAGGTTGGTAGTTTCTTTTTGTTGTGCTCTCTTTCTTTGTAAAGGGTTATTTATTAACTAATGGGTGGGGTTTCTTTAATATGGTGCTGAATATTTAGGTCACAGAAGAACCCTTATTCAAGCACCTGGTGGGTGGTTTAATTGGTTAAAGATGGCTAATAACTTGGTTTCTGATTTCTTGTTTTCCTTTTATAACTGATTCACTACTAATATTTTATCTGGGTAGATACCACAGATAGATGGTGAGATGGGCCTGAGGGCCTGAGATGTGTGTGTGAGGGGATTGGTATGGATGGCATGTTCCAGATGGCATGAGGATACAACTTGGATAGGGCAGAGAGGCCCTCCTTAAATAGACAATCTGGTCCTCAGGGGATGCTCAGGGCTACCCCTGAGGCTTCCCCTGTTACAGTGGGATACAGGTACATGAGACATTTTAGCTGGTTGGAAAAAGACATTGCATGAAACTGAGGGAATTCTGCTGGTTGGACAAAAGACACTGCATGAAATTGAGGCAATTCTGCTGGTTGGAGAAAGCTGGTACAGGGGTTTCTTGCATGCACAGCCCTGCATAAATTGCTGTGAAGTGCAGATACAATGTATTCCTGTGCAGTACTAATGGTTGGTCTGGTGCTGCTTGATACTTCCTACATGTGTTGCTGTGCATCCACTGGTGGTTTGTTTGGTGCTACTTGCTTCTACCTTCATGTATTTCTTGTGCATTACTGGTGGTTTGTTTGTTGCTGCATGTTCTTGGCTGCTTGCATATATTGCTGGGTAGCCCTGTGGTACTTGTACTTGTGGGTTGTTTGGTATCACATGCTTCTGCCTACATATATTTCTGTGAGGTGCTGAGTTTGTTTGGTACTGCATGGTTCTGGTTGAGACTGGATCCACTTCCTCCTGACTATACTTTCCTGTATACTCCTGCATAGTCTTGTGTATGTGTATTTTCTTGCTTTTTTGGATCTGGTTGAGACTGGTTCCACTTCCTCCTTCCTATAATGTCCTGTATAATTCTGAATAGTCTTGTGTATGTGTATCTGCTTGTTTTTTTTGGATCTGGTTGAGACTGGTTTCACTTCCTCCTGCCTATACTGTCCTGTATACTTCTGCATAGCCTTGTGTATGTGTATTTGAATGCATCCTGGGTGAGGTGACAGGAGCTGAACTAGTTGCACTGCCTCCTGTATCTTTACTGCTGTATTCTGGCTAAGGTGACAGGTTTGGTGTATGGTTCTGGTGTTGAGGGTAGGCTGTTACTAGTATGTACTTGAGGGCTTGAAAGGTATTTCTTTATGCCTTCCACAGAGCTGTGACACCTGGTTGGGTATGAGTTTGCCACAGTTGAAGGGTTCTTGGGCTGTATCTTCTAATCCATGAGAGATAGAGGGGTACTTTGGCTGAGTGACTATAGGTTATTTGTGATGTAGAATCCATTTCTGAGGTTGCTTTGAGGGTTGGAGCTGTTGTTACACTAGAAAAGTGAGTCTGATGGCTATAGGAAAGGTTTGGTCGACCACACCGGGCGTCTAAGATCACGTTTCTGGCACACTTCAAAACTCCTGCACCATTGAGCAACAGATTCCTTCAGGGATGGCCACCAAAATTGTTTGGATATTTGTTGATAAGTTTTGGTTTCCCCACAATGACCAAGGCCTTCATGGGGACTTTCCAGGATCAAATCTTGCTTAGAACGGATAGTGACCACAACAAGTGCACAAGGAGTTTCTCTTTTCATAAGCCTAGAACCTTGGACAAAGAAGTTGAAGGACTTCCTTTTAAAGGACTGAAATTCTTTGGCAGAGAGATCAGGGGGTCTTTGCAGAGTTGAAAGGTACTGCTCTAACTTAAGCCAGAAACCTTGCTGTAAATCAGAGTAATTTTTGGAGGAGAAGTCAAAGACAGGGCGGACCAAGGGTTCCTCCTCATCAAAATCCATTCCAACCTCTAATTCATTATCTCCAATAGGGTGTTGAGATAAAACATCAGGAATGGTGAAAGATTTTCCAGGCCTGTGAACAATATCAAAAGAGAACAACTGGATGAAAGCCACCCAACAAGTCATTGGAGCATTTGGAAGGCTGGGGGCATTGATTATTTCAATAATGTATTGTGCATCAACTTGTAACTCAAAGTGTTGACCCCAAAGGACAGTCTGGAGCTTTTTCAACATTTGGGCCACACCGCAAAGTTCCAGTTTTGGCTGGGAGTACCTGGATTCCACATCTGAGAAGAGAAGAGATTCATACAGAGCAGGGCAATCCAAACCATTATCATCTTCCTGGGTAAGGACAGCCCCAACAGATTGATAACTCAAGTCCACTGCCAGCTTGATCCTGCTGGCTCTGGGTCCATAAGTAATCTTTTTCAAAACAATGTCTTTCCCAACAATTGTTTTGAGCAACTGAAGCAATTGTTTGCAGTCTTGGGTCCAAATCCATTCAGCATCCTCCCTGGTTAAGCAATGCAAGGGAATACAGATTTTGGATAATGAGGGAATGAAGATCCTGACATAAGTTACAACACCTAGAAAACCTTGAACTTCCGTTGGATTTATTGGGGTAGGCCAGGAGATGATTTTGTTGACTTTAGAGCGTGCCATCCTTCTTCCTTCCTTGCAGACTATATGACCAACAATTTCCAAGGAAGGGACACAGGCGGCAAGTTTTGATCCAGAGACAGTAAGGCCAGATTCCTTGATTCAAAAAAAAATTCTTTGCAAGACAGCAGCATACTCCCAGATAAATCGTTGGATTCCTGAGTGCCAAGGTAAGAGCTCATTATCATAGTCAGAAACTGGGCCTTTAATCCCACCATCATCAATAAAGATACCCGCATGATCCGGGATTTCGTCCTGGAGGATCCACATCATCTGAGCCTGATAGACTGCAACCAAGTTGGTGGCACCTTGAGGCAATCAAGTCAGCTGAAATCAACCAAGGGGAGTATCAAAGGTAGTGAGGGGACAAGAAATAGGATGCAAGGATCATTCGTCATAGCCACCCATAATGTCACCTAGACCATAGAAAGCTATCCCAGAGAAGGATTCAACAAATTGTTCAGTGGCAGGAGGCACGCCAGAGTCTTTGATAGTAACTTTATTAAGAGGTTGGAGATCATGAACTACTCTAATTTTACCATTAATCTTTAAAACAGAGAAAACAGGACTGGAATAGCTAGAAGTTGATTGGTTGTATAAACCAGTTTGGACTTGTTTGTGGACCAACTTGATGAATTCGTTGACTTTAGCAGCAGGGATCGGGATCTTTTTCTTTTTCCAAGGATCATGTTCAACTACAGGGATGATGTAAGTGAGACCATAGGATTCTTTCAAGAGACCTCTCTCTTTTCTTCACAGAATGAAATAGATTTTTCCCTTAGAGACAAGATATTTTTGATCAAATTTAACTCATCAGGAAGAAGCCATCCATCTGGACCAAAGTTGACCACTTTCAGATGTTCTTCAGTGACCCAACCAGAGGGAACAAATGGACTAGTGAGGGATTTGGATATAACACAGTAAGGATTGCGGGATAGAGGAGGACGCATAAGAGGAGGATTGAGGTTGAGAGGCATTGGTTGGTTGACTGGCTGGACCTTCTTTGCAACTGGTTTGTACTTGGTGGAAAAGGAGAGGAATCCTTGCTTCCTCCAAGCATTGAACAGTGAGACCTGACTACAAAAACTGAGGCCATATTCCAACATCTTCCAAGTTCAATGTTCTTCCACGTCCTTGAAAGGTGCCTTCTCCATAAAAGAGGATCCAAAAGATAACCCATTTCTCACATGTGTGGCACAGAGTAGAGTTTTGAAAATGACAGTAGTAGAAGCCCTTGGTGGTGCACAATTGGGAGGACTTACTTCTACCCCAAATTGCCTCCACCTAAGACCAAACTACTTCATACCAAAGCCACCAAGAAAAGAATTGAGATCAAGATATAGTTTAGACTCATTGCGGAAATTTGAAACCGGAATAGAGGATGATTGACCAGGCTGAAAAGAAAAAGAAAAAGTAGATACAACAGCTCCAGACAGAGAAGAAATATTTTTGGATTTTTCGGATTTTTCATGTGTTTGCGTTTTGATCTTATTTGGATGAGAAGGAAATGATGAGGAAAAAGAAAGATATGCCTCTGAGGTGGGAGTTGGTCCATGAGTTGAAGTCTGAGGCTGAGAAGAACTACAACTATCAGTAGGGCCAACTATTTGGCTAAAAAATGAGGATGAGAGGAATGAGAGTTTTCTTTCTGCTTTCCTTTCAGGACAGATTTGGGAGGATGACCAGGGAAGTCTCTTTCCCAACAACCAGAATCCAGAGAACAAAAAGGAACTTCAATCTTTCTTCCATCAGCATCAGGGAGGAGAATTCTCTCCCCAACATGATCAGAAAACATGAGGGTAGCACCAAAGTCCATTAAGAAAGGCCTTCCCTAGATCATGGGACCATCCAGACAAGTGATGCAGAAGTGACAGGTGCCAAAAATATTTTGACCAATTCAAACAGGGATATCCTCAGCAATACCAACCAGCTCACAGGACTGAATCCCAATTCCATAAACCGCAGAGTTGAAACTGACCCTTGGGCTAAGTTTAAGCTTGCAGGCCATGGAGTTCAAAATCAAGTTGAGCTGAGAACCCAAATCCACAAGGAGAGAAACCATTTTAGTTGAATCACCAAGATAACATGGAAAAAAAAACAAGACAACAGGAATACATGTTGGTATTCAAAGAGGGATGTGTTCCACCAGAATCCTCTATCAGAGCACCAGAGGAGACCTTTAATTTTTCCGGACCAATCTCCACACATTGACAAGAAACACATTTCTTCATCCCTTCAGCCACAGATGGAGAGATTGACAGGAGTTCAGCCACAGATAGATCAGGGATTTTAAGATCAGAAATTTTCTTTCATACTCCTTCCACAGCATTGGGGTAGTCCTTGGAGATGCCCCTTTCAAATCAAACTTTGGGCTGGGTGGAGGGAGTAAGATCAGGTGAAATAGGTGATGGAAGAGGATCTGAGGGTTGGACAGGTTGAAGAGGGGGAGGATCAGAGTTTTCCTGGAACCTTTCCATAAGTGGTTCCCTTTCTACTTCCATGTCTTCTGCATCAGAGGAAGGAGGCTCAGGTGAAGATTGATGTTTAACTGGTTTTTGCAGAATTGAGGATGGAACAGGAGGAGACTTATGAGGTTTTGGTTCCTCATGGCATTTCCTAGCTGGATCGGATTGATAGGTGCCAGGGAAGCTGGAAGAAGTGAGAGTTGTAGGATACCAAGGTTTCAGAGTTCCACAGGACAATCAAAAATCCACAGAGACCAAGGATGCCTTCTCAGGGGTTGGTGGTTGGTATGAGGCCACCACATGACAGATTGGAAAAGACAAATTGAAAGGGATCAAAGCACCATTAGGAAGGAAGAAATCATTTTCCTTCTGCTCTACTAACTTCTCCTCCTTGTCCTTCTGGAGTTCAGGACATCTACCAGTACCATGGCCTTCCCTATGGCAATAATAACAGACTATACTAGATTTAGGAACAGAAGTAGCAGGTTAGGAAAGGCTAAGGAGGATATTTTCTGACCTATTTTATTCTCAAATGCCTGAAGTAATTTAGTGATCTCATCTATAGTAGGTGTCTCCCGGTGGGTCTGAGGATTGGGTTTAGGTCTGCAATTGGCTTCCATCTTATTCATGATTTTGTGAGAAGCTTGAAAAGAGGGAGCAAGGACTGGTTCAGTGATTTTAGGTTTTTCAAAGGTGAGAGCTGTTTGACCTTTCATCACTTTATCCACAGTATTCCTAATAACCATGAAAGCAGGGAGCTTGAACCGATTTTCTCTTGTCGTGATCATGGATCCAGAATTCACCAATTCATCCTTAATTCTTTCCTGCACTCCTGGAGAGAAAGACTGAAAAAATTGCACTTTAATTTTGTCATACGTATCAATGTGATTGATCTGGATAAGATAGGACTGGATAGGGTCCCAAGATTTTCTGAAAGTCTGATAGTCAGAGGCTGAGGAGATACCACCATTGGAGATCCATTGAGAAACCAGGGCATCCAAGTCTTGCAAAGTAAATCTGGCTACATCTATTTTTCCCCAATAGGCCAACATAGCCTCCTTCAGGAGCCACCAGTTGTGAGTTTTGACTCCCTCAAACAATTTGATAACCTCCATAACTTTTTCAAAAGAGATAAAAAATTGTAACTGATAAGCCATATCATATTCACTGGCACCATCCACTTCTGCAGCCATCTCATAGGAGTCCAGGAATCGTTCAAAATTGGTCCCATTGAAGCCTAAATTTTTGTTCTGAGGTTTGTTTTAGACCATCTTGGCCCAAAAAGATAAAGAGGATCCAGCAGATTCCATGTTGAAGGGTTCCTAATATATCCAAAGAAGCAGGGTTCCAAGGTGGCTCAAGAGTGTGGCAAGGGTAGAGTTTCACAAAAAAAACAACAAGGATCTAGCCCAGATGGTGCAAAATTGGGAGTAATTACTTCTGGACCAAGTTGCCTCCATGGATCAGATCTGAAAAAAGAACAAACAGAAAAAGAAAGAAAAAAGAAAAAAAATCAGATTGGATTTCGGAGTTGATTCTTCAAGTTGGGACTGTAAATCCCAGGGTTTCTGGTTCAATCCTGGCCCGGGGGACCCAATGTAAGACTCCAAACAGTGCTAGGCCGTGGCACTTCTGTGGAGGGGAAAGTTTCTGTTTAGGCTGCCCTCCTGAGTGTTACAAAAATATTTAAATGTAACCAAGATCAAGGTCCAGAACCTGGTAAATGAGGAATCAGGGAGTAGAGGATAAAGATGATAATAGTTTGGTAGCAATGGAACAGCACTATCTGAGACAAGATTATGCAGGGAAAAACTTGAACAAAAGAAGTTAAAATCCTCTTAGGGTTCAAAGTACAAAAGCTGTTGTATGTAAACAACGCCCACAAGCTAATAACTCTGGTTGTCAGCAGAAGATTGGGGATGATCAACTAAAACCCAAGCAACCTCCAGGTTCTCAATGAACCTTCCCAACTCTCCGCAATGAAGCGCTTGAAGGGTA
The DNA here is from genome assembly GCA_025617555.3 of Puccinia polysora. Lineage (NCBI taxonomy): Eukaryota > Fungi > Basidiomycota > Pucciniomycetes > Pucciniales > Pucciniaceae > Puccinia > Puccinia polysora. Next base: position 44,980,925 of record CM062632.1, read on the forward strand.
CCAGATAACTGAGGGTGGCTTTACAAGACAAAGCACAATGTTTAAGAAGCTCCAAAGCAAAAAGTAACTAATTTGAAGCAAGGATAACCTCAACACTTCTCAAGGGAGTCAAGAATAGGCTGGCAGAATTCAACTCCAAAGAAAATAAAGGGATTTATAAAACTCCAGGTCTTAAGCTTAATAAGACCTCTTCAATCAATTGTGCTTGGCTCCAGAAAGATGATCAAGGATCAGGACCGGTATGGTCAGAGAAAGGGATCAAGGAGTGGTATAACACACTCAAAAATTCCAAAAGACAGAATTTTTCTTCAACCAGCAAGGCTATTGGTTGGTGATAAGGATCAGGCCACAATGGGGCAAACACTCAGGGTCAAAATGGATCAGGGGGCAATCAGAGATATACCCAGGATAAGGATCAGGATTCAAATTTCACAATGATGGGGGGACACAGGCACACACCCCTATGGATGATTCTATTAACTGATGATCTGATTTCTGATATCCTCCCCCTCAAAAAAGCAGGGGATAGCCCCTGCTTTTATAGACCAGAGGCCTGTGGACTATTTACAAGAGAGATTTACAAATGGGAGCGGAATTTTTTTTTTTTTTTTTTAGGATCAAGATCATGAGAAAATCAAAGAGAAAAAAAGAGAAACAAACAGGTACTCGGAGAAAAAGAAATCCAAAGAGGGACGCCTGCAGGCATCCTGATGGGCCCAGGGGACTGCCAAGGCCGCGGATGACCGCTGGAAGGTGTCCGATGTGGTGCTCTTTTATGGACGCAAGTCAGGAAAGGGCAGCAGGCGGCGCGCTCGTAGGCCCAGCAGCGGTTGGGTTGGGCTCTGCACCTGGAGACGGGAGACGACGGATTGCGCGGATTGGAAAGCTTGCGCGGGTCGGAAAGCTTGCGCGGATTGGAAAGCTTGCGCGGATCGGAAAGCTTGCGCGGATCGGAAAGCTTGCGCGGATCGGAAAGCTTGCGTGGATCGGAAGGCTTGCGCGGATCGGAAAGCTTGCGCGGATTGGAAGGCTTGCGTGGATTGGAAGGCTTGCGCGGATCAGAAGGCTTGCGCGGATTGGAAAGCTTGCGCGGATCAGAAGGCTTGCGTGGATTGGAAAGCTTGCTTGGGTCGGAAGGCTTGCATGGATCGGAAAGCTTGCACGGATCGGACGGCTCGCGTGGACCAGGCGGACCGCGCATTGCAAGGCGCGCGGATTGGGTCACGCGGGTACGCGGATACCTGGAACGGGTTGATGGGCGGACGGGCACGGGCAGGCAAGCTGGGCGTATGTTGATATTGAGGGGCATGGGTTATGGGGCAAGGGATGGAGGGGTAGGATTGGGCTAGGGTTCTGTGCTTAGGGGTTGTATCTCATCATTCTTGCTTACTTGTGGTTGTACTTAGGCTAGGGTTGAGAGGGAGGACTTAAATACTTTGCTCTCAACTCTGGGTTGTAGGGGGGGGGAGGACTTCACGGACTGGACTTGACGGACGGGGACCGCACTCTAGGATATCACTTTTATGGCATCGGATTGGATTGGATTGGAAAGAAAGGAATTCATCTTATTATTTCTCTCTCTCTCTCTCTCTCTCGCTCTTGAAAGGCTGCATCTAATCTCCTTACAGACGCTTTGATCAATAACTTCTGGAACTCGAGGACGACTTTGTGAGGGATAACCTCTAAATTTTCCACATCTGGGGGTCTGGCCGGGAAAAATCTTTCGTCAAAGTCTCTCAAAGATACTCACGGATGCTACCAACAGCCGCTTCTCTTCCTTCCTCCTCCAACGGCTTCCGCGCTACTCCATGGATTTACCCGCATATTAGACTCAACATTGCGGAGGTGGAGCAATTCATCTCACGTTATGAAACAATCGCGGACTCTGAAGGCGTTTTGGATTTTGAGAAGGTGCGCCATGTCGTCCTGTTCATCAAGGACGCGGAAGCGCGTCGGGAAGTGGAGGAGATGGGAGGATACCTGAAACTGGATTGGCCGGAACTGAAGGAGGACATGCTGGCAAGATGGGGGAGGCGCGGTTCTTGCTTTCGGAAGGACAATCTCAAGCCATCCGCGGAATTGGGCTACAAGGCAGGCGCGCGCGACGGGACCCGGTTGCAAGCGGAAGTGGACTACGCGGAACTGGAGTACTACAGGGAAGAGTATGTTCCGGCCCCACCACCGGCAACCATCTCTTGGGCTAGCAAACTTGCAGAGGTGGCAAGGGGCTTTGAGGCCTATCTGGAGAGTATTCAGTCTCCCAGTGCATCTGCGCCCCGCATGTGCGCAAATGGGGAGGACGACGACCATTGGCGGACGGGAAAAAGGGACCAGAAAGTGGATTAAAACGCGGAATTGGTTTCCCCGGTGGGGGCTAAAAACGTGTTGGGGAAGCGGGATTCGATGGAACCGGTGCGGCCTACTGACAGGAAGCAGGCGAGGACAACGGAACGGGAAATTGATGCTCCGTGCGGACTGGGAATTGGCAAGCGGCGGACGGATCTTGCAAAGAAGGTATACGCGGCGGCGGAAGAGACGGACCACGCATTGAAGAATCACGACCCAAGCTGGAATTCTTTGGTGGCAGGGAGCGCGCATTTGAAAAGGGCAGTGGCAGCAATGGAAAGGACGGTCGCGGAATGGACAGACGGTGGGGCGGAGCGGAAGGGTCAAGTGGTCACGCGCGGTCTGGTGAGCAGGGAGCGGTCAGAAATCTCCGGAGGGGAGAACAAGGCCGCAAGAAGGGCAAAGGGTAAAGGATTTTGTGTGGGCGGGGTGGGGAAGAAGAGAGCTGGGATTGAAAGGGTTTCAAAGCCTCTTTCCTCCTCCAAGGCGGGTTGTTGTAAGGACGTCTGGGGGTGTTTGCTTTCGTTTGGGTTTTGCGCGCGGATGGGCTCAAATTTCAAAGGATGCAGGAGGGTCTTGGCGGCGGGAGGTGCACCTAGGCGGTCTGGGACAACAATTTGCAAACAAGGTCCCTGCGGGATTGGTTGAGGCAACACTCTGCGGATCTGGCGATGGGTGGGGCGCGGTCGGCTGAGGACAGCGGCAAAGTTGGGGGGGAGCTAGCGCGGGGTGGAAGGTTGGAGTTGGGACGCGGGACGCGGGCTCAAAAAAAAAAAAAAAAAAAAAAAAAAAAAAAAAAAAACTCTTGTTCCTTCTTATCTGTTCATTCTTCCTTTTCTGTCTCCCCATGTACTATTACTGATACTCTCACTGGCGCGGATTTCTCACCTTCAGACTCTCACTGGCGCGGATTTCTCACCTTCAGAAAACTCTCACTGGCGCGGATTTCTCACCTTTTCCGACTTCTCACTGGCGCTGATCTTCTCTCTCCAAGGCGCGGATATTGCGCGCGGTCCTTATTCTTGCTCAGGGACTCACAAGCCCAAAGGCTACTAAATCACGCACAACGTATGTCTTTTGTTTGTGTATAGGCGCTAAATACAAAGGATAACTACGGAAGGTGAGATGGTGGGAGATCTCTGGGGACAGAACTCAAGTTGGGGGGGGATGTGGTGCTCTTTTATGGACGCAAGTCAGGAAAGGGCAGCAGGCGGCGCGCTCGTAGGCCCAGCAGCGGTTGGGTTGGGCTCTGCACCTGGAGACGGGAGACGACGGATTGCGCGGATCGGAAAGCATGCGCGGATCGGAAAGCTTGCGCGGATCGGAAAGCTTGCGCGGATCGGAAAGCTTGCGCGGATCGGAAAGCTTGCGCGGATCGGAAAGCTTGCGCGGATCGGAAGGCTTGCGCGGATCGGAAAGCTTGCGCGGATCGGAAGGCTTGCGCGGATCATAAGGCTTGCGCGGATTGGAAAGCTTGCGCGGATCAGAAGGCTTGCGTGGATTGGAAAGCTTGCTTGGGTCGGAAGGCTTGCATGGATCGGAAAGCTTGCGCGGATTGGACGGCTCGCGTGGACCAGGCGGACCGCGCATTGCAAGGCGCGCGGATTGGGTCACGCGGGTACGCGGATACCTGGAACGGGTTGATGGGCGGACGGGCACGGGCAGGCAAGCTGGGCGTACGTTGATATTGAGGGGCATGGGTTATGGGGCAAGGGATGGAGGGGTAGGATTGGGCTAGGATTCTGTGCTTAGGGGTTGTATCTCATCATTCTTGCTTACTTGTGGTTGTACTTAGGCTAGGGTTGAGAGGGAGGACTTAAATACTTTGCTCTCAACTCTGGGTTGTAGGGGGGGGGGAGGACTTCACGGACTGGACTTGACGGACGGGGACCGCACTCTAGGATATCACTTTTATGGCATCGGATTGGATTGGATTGGAAAGAAAGGAATTCATCTTATTATTTCTCTCTCTCTCTCTCTCTCTCGCTCTTGAAAGGCTGCATCTAATCTCCTTACAGACGCTTTGATCAATAACTTCCGGAACTTGAGGACGACTTCGTGAGGGATAACCTCTAAAGTTTCCACACCGATGGGCATGGGCATCTGCCATGGCCGCGGATGACCGCCGTCCTGTGTCTGACAGGCATTAGCAAAGTAAGAGACCCGCGCGGGCAACAGACAAGCCGTGCGGGAGACCAGAGAGCATTCTTGAAGCCCCAAAGCTGTAGAGGGTTTGGCCTTGAAGTTTGAGCGCATAGACGACATCCAAAGATGTGACGGTCTTGCGCTTGGCGCGTTTGGTGTAAGTGACCAAGTCTCAGATGACGTTCCCAAGAAATATTTTGAGGAAACCTTGGGTTTCTTTGTAGATCAAACCGGAGATACGTTTGACGCCAACTTGGCGAGCAATTCAACAAATGGCAGGCTTAGTGATACCTTGGATGTTATCACGCAAGATCTTACAATGACGTTTGGCACCGCCTTTGCCAAGACCCTCTCGACCGCTTTTACCACGACCGGAAATGATTTGAATTTGATGGTATTGGGGGAGATGAGCTCAAAAGCTGTGGAAGGTGTTGTAGGCTGGTGCTTCGAGAAGATGAGCGGGGGCAAAGAGGAGGTGTCTGATGGAGGAGCTAGCTTGGTCTTGATGGATGGCGATGGGTCTATTACTGCTGTTGGTTGTTGTTGTTGCCGTCTTTGAGCCTTGAAATTGATCGTCAATGATTATATCAATGGATTGAGATGAGGAGGAAGAGGATGATCTAGTGGATTGGATGAACAATGATGGATGCTCTTTTTTTTTTTTTTTTTTTTTTTTTTTTTTTTTTTTTTTTTTTTTTTTTTTTTTTTTTTTTTTTTTTTTTTTTTTTTTTTTTTTTTTTTTTTTTTTTTTTTTTTTTTTTTTTAATAATGATAATGATTTAACTACTACCCCTCCATCTTGCACTCCAATCATGGAACTGAATTTGAGAAACTCAAGTTATCCAATTTCTGCGAAAGAAACCTGATTCTTCAACGTTTTTCAGATCTCTATACCCCTCAACTCAATGGACTGGCCAAAAGATTCAACCAAACTATTATAGAATCAGTTCACTCAAACCTGAATGACTCGCATCTTCCCACAGGAATGTGGCATGACGTGGCTCTGGCTTCTGCGTTGGCTATCAATCAAATCCCGTCGCACAAAAGCAAAAAATTTTTCTATGAGCTTTTCAAAGGCTCTAAGCTTCCTCTCTCTTATTTACATCCTCTAGGCCCTCCAGTTTCCTATCTGGTTCTTCCAAAGGTTCCTGGATCAAAACTGCTGCCTCCTGGCGAGATTGGTCACCTAATTGGTTACAATCCTGAGGTCCAGGCGTATAGAATCCTCACTTTGGCTGGGAAGGTGATAGACTCCAAGCATACTTGCTGCCTTGAAATTGAATGCAAGCCTCAAAAAGCTCTTCATCCAAAGAATGGATTCCTGAACACAATACCCTTAATCTGTCTCAAGAAAAACCAGAATCCCCAGTTGAAGAGTCTGGAGCTTTGCCTCTAGATGAAGGATCTGTGGCTTTGGAAAACTTAGTTTCCCCTTTGGATCAGTCTCCTCCCAAGGATCAGTTAGTCCCCAAACCATCATCAAGTTTGTCTGAACCCATACATGAAAACGCTAATCAAGGAAATGGTCCTACTTTGGTTCTAAGATAAAGAACTCTTGCGGTTAAACCCCCTAAATACAGTTACCTCTCTACAAAACTGGATCCTTACAAAGTAAAAGCTGCCAAGCAGGCAGAACTCCAGAGTATTGATGAACATGAAGTGTGGGAGGACGCAACTGAGACACCAAGTCACTGGCTTGAGACCTTGTGGGTTGATTGTCTCAAGCCCGCCACAAATTCCTCTCCTGAACGCGTCAAGTCCAGACTGTGTATTCAGGGATTCAAACAGGAATCCGGGGTGGACTACTGTGACACATTTGCTCCTACTGGAAAATTCCCCTCTCTTCTTCTTCTTCTTCTCACTCTTGCAGCTGACAAAAATCTTCCATTCAGACAATTTGATGTTAAAAGTGCTTTTCTGTTTGCGCCTCTAGATGAAGACATATTCATTAAGACTCCAAAAGAATCTTCTCTAACAAGTCCATTTCTCAAGCTCAAGAAGTCCCTTTATGGTCTAAAGCAAGATCCAGCCAACTGGAACCGCACTCTCACTGAATGGTTTGAAGAAATTGACTATCAATAGTCTCAATCAGATGCCTGCGTCTTTATCCACAAAAACAAAGACTCCTTCATTTTTTTCCATGTTGATGAATTCGTAGTGGTGGGTAAAACTGATTCTTTTGAGGAGTTATTACTTCATTGCTTCCCTAACTCATCAGCTCATGATCTGGACACTCTATCGGGAATGAACGTTGAATCGGAAGGAACTGGCTTTTTGCTATCTCAGTCCAATCTCATCAACAAAGGTGTTCAACTGCTGAATCTCTCAGAGTGCAGACCAGTGTCTACCCCTCTCACACCAGGTTTTCAACTAAATCCTGCATCTGAAGAGGAGCTCAAAGAATTTGAATTGCTAGGTGTCAACTACAGACAATTCACCTTGATGCTCAACTATCTTTCTTGTTGATTGCGTCCAGACACTCCTGCATCTTCCTTGATTTTATCCAGATTCAACCATTGTCTGGGTATTCATCACTGGAAGGAAGTGGTAGATTGCTGGAAGTACCTCAAATCAACCATTGATTACAAACTACGCCTCAATCCGCAGCCTTCTGAAAATCCTCAAATCAACATATACATCAAGGCCACATGGGCGGATGATCTTGAAACCAGGACCTCTCAAAGTGGCATCATAGCCTTTTTGAAAACTTGCCCAATCTCCTGGACAAGCAACAAACAGTGAAATATAACCCTATCCTCCACTGAATCTGAGCTTAATGCTCTGTCCAATGGCGTCCAAGAATATCACTGGTTGTCACACTTGATTTCAGAACTGTGGAACACAAAGCTATCTCCCTCTCTCTTTCACATCAACAATAAACGACTACTTGAAAAAATTCAACATTTTGGTCCCAACTCCAAAACCAAGCATATTGACATCAAGGTCAAACACATTTGAAAACTCTAAAAAGAAAAAATTATTGTTATTTCGCTCATCTCATTGTCCAATATGATTGCGGATGCCCTCACCAAAGCTGCTGCTTCTCAACCCTTGAACTTATTGACCTCTCATTTTTTCCATTCCTCCAACTCTTCCTCATCAAATGATCTGGGCTGTTGAAATTTTGCTCTCACAGCTGCGGACTCCTGTGACTCTGCTGCCCACACTTCATATTTGTCACTCCCTCTCCTTCGCTTGGCTTTTTCTTTTCAATCCCTTTCTCCTGATTCTTCCTTCATTCTTTCCATCTTACTTCCTTCTTTTCATTTTTTCCTTCCTAAAAATGACTTATCCTCTCTCCATCCAATCAACTCTCAACCGGCACTTCTCTCCATCTACAACTACTTCCGGTTACCAACTCGCTCAACCTACAATTGGTACTCCTTGCTACTCAAAATAGCTTACTGGTTCTCAACTCAGCCCTCCACTTTTATCCTCAACTGCGACTCTCCCAATCATCATTCAATTATCCTGTTTGTCACCTACAATCTTAATTGGGGCCATGTTCTTGTTCATTTGGTGAGAAAGAGATCACAAATCCATAAATTTTCTGAACCTCAATCTGAACTGGTTATTGGCAGTCTACTCCTCAACATCCAACTGTCCTAGGTCCTCAAGCCTCTTATTCAATCAGTGGTTTTCTTCAGCCTTGCTCATCTTTCTATTATTGGGGGTATGACCCAAATTCCTTTGATCCATTTTCCAAGATAATTACCTCATCTATTATAATTTATTGAATCATGTTGGTTTTCTATTCTGGTCTTAAGTCTTTTAAAAGCAATTCATTAGGTGAAATTTAATCAGATGGCCCCATAAGTCTTGAGGTGGGGGGTTGATCAATTCCCCTCCCAGCTTTCTGGTTTCCTTTTCTGTGACTGGCTGGCTGGTCTGGTCAAGGAGGGAACAGCCATCCTCCCTCACCCTTGCAACTGCAAAAGGGGAGGGAGGGAGGCAGGGGCCACCAGGCCCTGAAGCCGCAACCCGCCCTGGCGGCGGTGAGCCACCCCAGCGGTCACAACCCAACTCCATGGCCCCCACTAGCCTGGTGGGGCTACTGGGGACGGGGCCCTGCACACAGTGGGTTGGGGGACCCCAAGCAGACTCCCCTGCCCTCTAAAATGGGCCCCAGGTGAGAAACAAGCGGCCCCAAGCGGACCAGGCAGCGGCCAAAATACCCGCAAAAACATCCATTGGCGGGCCAGCCCATCTTGCCATGTATTTCCATAATAATCCTTGGGCTCATAAATGCCCGGTAAGCCCATCTGGATAAGGTGGCCCATCCACCCTGAAGGTTCCTTCAAGACCCTTGTCCTAATTGACTTGGAAAACATGTTTTGGCTCCCAAAATTCCCGCCATGGAGGCCCATTTGTGCATCCCATTTGGATTACACACTAATATGAACATTACCTGAGTGCATCCGTATTTGAAAACTATATAGAGCTTGGAAATCAAAAAAACAACCTATGGTTTCCCTCTCAAGGACTGAGGCCAAGTACAAAGCTTTGTCCAATGCCTGCCACGTAGGAATCTGGCTTCAAAATCTCCTAATGGAAATTTGTCTCTGGGATTTCAATCTGTTCTTGATTTTTGTGGAAAACAGCAGGACTGAAGCCTTGCTTGAAACCCCCAGAATTGGTCAAGTAAAGAAGACATTGACAGTAGGCATCATTTCATTTTTGAGTGCGTTGGCCAGCACCTCCTTTTGGTGCAACACGTAATAACCTTGGATATGCTTGGTGACTTACTTACAAAACCCCTCTCTTGTGTAAAACTTCAAGCTCAAAAAGGTTGTTTTTTATTGCTTGATGTTATCAGCAAGGGGGAGTTTCGGGATATACCCACTTTTTATTTTGTCTCTCCATCTCATTTCTTCTTCTCTTACCATGGCCACTGTCTTTTACCTGTTCTCCTCCTCACAGTGGCTTCCTATCTCTATTCCACCCACCTCCCACCTCATTCATCATTCTCCACTTGTTTTTCACCCTTTCAAACCTCTTTTGTGTCCCCCATTTGTGACACTCACTGGTTTTCAGTCACCTCAGGATAGAGCTCAAGGCGGTGTGGTAGACCAAACCTGTCCTATAGACATCAGACTTGCTTTAATTTTATAAAAACAGCCCAAAAACTCAAATTAACCTCAGAAATGGGTTCTCAATCAATAATAACCTATAGTCACCCAGCAAAAGTACCCCTCTATCCCTCATGGATTAGAAGATACAGCCCAAGAACCCTTCAATTGTGGCAAACTCATACCCAACCAGGTGTCAATGCTCTGTGGAAGGAATAAGGACTTACCTTGCAAACCCTCAAATACATACCAGTAACAGCTTACCCTCAAAACCATAAACATACACCAACCCTGTCACCTTGGCCAGAATAAAGCAATACAGATACAGGAGGAAGTTCAACTATTTCATCTCCTGTCACCCCCACCCAGAATGAATTCAAATATACATACATTAGGATGTTAAGAGGTATACAGGAACAGTATAGGCAGGAGGAAGTGTAACCAGTATCAACCAGAACCAAACCAACAAGCAAAAACACATACACAAAGCTATGCAGAAGTATACAGGACAGAATGGGCAGGAGGAAGTGAAACCAGAACCATGTAGTCCCAAACAATCACAGCACCACACATCCATTTATGTAGTCAGAAGCATGTGATACCAAACAACCCACCAGTACAAGGACCACAGTGCTACTGTCACGCTTTGCACTTAAGGATTATTGTCTTCACCACTTTGACATGTCCTCTCCTCAGTACCATCTACCTCAGTCTAAAAGCGTGACACAAATAAAAGAACAACATCAATGGTGCAATCCGCTATTTCCTCTGGCTTGCGCTGACCTTCCAATCTTGGCTACCAACTCAGTATATACTTGCAACTTTTGCAGTTAACTCCATACCGGTCGACCATCCATTATGAGATCCAATCTCCTTCCCTGGTCAATCAACAGCCTTGGACTTCCATCTTTGGTCATGCATTGTTTGTTAGTTTGCATCTACATCTAGCGAAGCCATCACTACTGTATAGTTTGCAATTGGACTATTCCCTACCCTGCATACACTATTACCTCTCATTTGCATTACCTTCAACGTCACTTGCTCTTATCCCAAGTTGTCATGCAATTTTACGCTCAGATTCTATTGTCTCGCACTTACGCTAAGACCTCGGATCTATACCACTGCTTCATTTCCTATTCCGTTCCTGTCATTCATTGCCTCACCGCTTCACCTGTAGTTAGCTCATCACCAGGTTTTATCTAGTCACTTTGGATTACCTTATAAGGGCTATCCCCTTGCCTGATGATTGTCTCATCAGTTAGTTAATTTCATACATTCTCGCATTTTTCTGCAACCTAGTTATCACATTGGACTCAGGTTGAGTTTCCTTCTTTGGAACACCTTCCATTCATCTTGCCTTTTGTTGAGTGGCATAACCAGGTTCGCACTTTGCAACTGGGTCTTGCTATTCGCACTTGCCCTCGCACTTGGTATTCCTTCGTGCTCACAATCATCTAAAAATTGCCCTATAGTACGTGGGGTGGTCGTGTGACAGTAAATTAACTAACTCAACTCATCTATTTTAGCCTGCCAACCTATAGTAGACTTCTTCTTTCTCGATTTCACGTACTTGCTTAACCGGGAACGCTTCCCTTGCCCCTTACAATGATGAGATCCATCGGGTAGGGAAAACCAGCGCTCCTTGGGCCCAACAACCCTTAGATCCAGTTCCTTCTTTTAAATTGCCATCTGTGGAACCTCTCCATGATCCTTGGGCTCCTCCACGCGATGCTCCAACGGACCCTCTCGCGGAATTTGCAGACTCCAACCATTCTTCTGATGAAACGTTGACTCGTGGTAGACCAGGGGTTCGCACTACTGCTCTCAAGCCCGATTCTCCAACCCTTCTTTCAACATTGATCCAGGCCCTCACTCATGGTGCCCAGAGATCTAGTCCAAGCACTCCTAGTTTTCGCACTCTGGGCATGAAACAACCTGATCACTTTACAGGAGAACACCCTCATAAGCTTAGATCCTACTTACAGTCTTGTAAAATCATCTTTTCAAACGACTCCAACAATTTCCCTTCCAATAGACATAAAGTTATGTATGCTTCGTCCTTCTTAGGAGGTAGAGCCTTGCAGTGGTTTGAACCGTACCTCAAGATTTTATCCAACGACAGTCCCACTTGTATTCTCAACAACTGGGACAAGTTTGAGCAACAATTGTTCACCCTGTTTGGCGATCCCAATGAAGCTCAAAACGCCAAATACAAACTTAATAGTTTAGTTATGAAGGAGAATAGTAGAGCTTCCGTTTATATTTCTCATTTTTGAACCTTGCAGTCTTGCATCCAGTGGAACAAGGCCGCTCTTATATTCCATTTCTGAAAGGGTTTACCTGCACGCTTAATTGAAAAGCTTGCAGTTGGGAGTCATAAGACAACCTTGCTTCAGCAGCTAATCAATTGAGTGATTGAGCTTGATAATGGCTATCATGACAAGAATTGCTCTTGGCAAAACGACCATGGACCATCCACCTCGGCTCCAAAGTTGGACGACTCCTTTAAGCAAAACATGAGGAACCCAAAACCATCCAAACAGACCCCGACTTTGAACTCCAACTCAAAAGGGAAAGCCGTTGCCGAAACTCCGAAGTTCTTGGACAAGGAAACCGGGATGCTTCAAAGTGAGGAACGACTGCAAAGGGAAAAGAACGGGCTGTGTACGTATTGTGGAGGTAAACATTATGTTGACAGCTGTGCAAAGCGGTTAGCACGTGAAGAGGCTAAGCAGTCAAAAAATTAGCTTGTAGTTTTTCTGATACTCGCAAGGAAAACTACACATTATCTAAATCACCGCGAGTAAATCTTCGCACTTGCGAGTCACTAGGTGCTCTGAGTTGGAGATTTATCCTATTCCATTCCGACAACACTCCTTATCAAGTATTACTTTATTCCAGCTCTAATGCTTCCTTCATCAGTGAATCTTTTGCCACTTCAAAAAATCTTACGCATTCCAAGATAGATAATTTTTAATCTATCTAGTAAGTAGTTTGACTGAACCGTCTTATTGGGTTTCCCAAAAGGCAAAATGGACCTTTGCATTTTCCAATTTACCCAGCTTTGAATGGGATTTATTTGTCTTGGCTATACCCGGAATGGATGATACCATTCTAGGCCATGATTTCCTAGTTTACTGGAATCCGGATGTGAATTGGCAAGAAGGAGTAATTTACCTTTGAACCTTGCACCCCCAGAACGCTAACCTTTCCGGAAATCAGGAATTAAACAGCCTACCTGAAACTATCATTGAGTTGGATGACACTTTTCCGCCAGAAGATTTGCAATATCCTGACCTTCATTCTCCAATCCCCTCTTCAGATTTAGGAGTTATTGCTTACCTATCCGGCTTACCTCTTTCCTGTTCCTTCAAAGAGAAACAGACACCAACCAAAAGGTGTATTTTGAGCTCCCTAATCCTCTCGCACCATGCAAGCACCTCAAACCTGGTGCTCAAAGATGACAAGATTGAAGATTTAGAAATCATTCAAGAGTCTTTACCCTTGGTTTATCATGACTTTGCTGACATCTTTTCAGCTGCAAAAGCAGATAAACTGCCTCCATCCCGTCCTTATGATCACAAGATCAAACTTACTGGCCCACCTCCCGCACCAGGACAAGTTTACTCTCTCTCGACGCAAGAATCAATTTCGCTTCAAGACTACATTGCGGAAAATGTAGCAAAAGGATTTCTTCAACCAAGCAATTCAAAAACAGGTTCCCCTGTCCTATTTGTACCAAAAAAAGAGGGCGGACTTTGCCTTTGTGTTGACTACAGGAAACTGAACCAGGTAACCCCAAAGAATGCCTATCCATTACTGCCTATGTCACATCTCCTTACCCTCTTCCATGAAGCTACTTATTTCTCAAAGTTAGACCTTTGAGGTGCCTATAACCTAATTTGCATTAAGGAAGTTCATGAGTATTTAACTGCAATGAGAACCCGGTTCGGCAGCTATGAGTATACCATCATGCCTTTTGGCCTCTGCAACGCTCCTCCCACTTTTCAACATTTTGTCAACGAAATTTTTTCCAATCTTGTAGGTAAATACCTTGTGGTATATCTCAATGATATACTAGTCTACTTGAGAAACCTCAAAGATCACATTGCACATGTGCGAGAGGTGCTACAGCAACTTTGCAAGAATGACCTGTTTGCAAAAGCCTCTAAGTGCAAGTTCCATTCCTCTTCTCTTCATTTTTTAGGTGTCGTAGTCTTGCAGCAAGGACTATTGATGGACCCAGCCAAAAGCAAACACAGATTGGACTGGCCCCCACCTTCTTCCGTTAAATCTCTTCAAGTTTTCCTTGGTTTCAGTAATTTCTATAGAAGTTTTATTGCGCGTTACGCTGAAAAAACGGTGAATCTTACTAACCTTCTTCAAAAAGACACTCCTTTTATTTTTACCAAACAAGCTGCTTTGGAGTTCAAAGCTCTGAAGAAAGCGTTCGCCACTGCTCCAATACTCGCTCACTTCAACGAGCTAGTTTGCACTATTGTCGAAACAGACGCAAGCAATGTGGAGACTCCTTTGGGATTGGGTAAAGTTTAGCAAATAGCTTTCTGGCAGTCACTTGAGGGGGAATTTAGTACTACAACTACTAATAATATAGATGAAGACTAAGGGTGGTTTTGAATTGCCTGCCCCTCTAAGTACTATAGTAGTCTCACAACAAAAAAAGAAAAGAGATTGGTGGCTGATTTTCAAATAGAGTTGCTACTATAGTAGTCTCTATCAGACCTAGGATCAATGTATTCAAGCTTGATAAGGAAGAAATGGTGGAACAGATAGGTGACCTGGTGGATAGAAGCTCAGTAAGGGAAGAATCCTTTCTCTAGTCTTATCCTTTATATATTCTTTATGTTGTTTTATTGGTTACTGATGAATACTCCCTTGATGTTACAGGTGTTGAGTGATAAATCTGAAATGGTTGCGACTATGCTTGATAACTGATGATGATGGTTGATGATGCTTGATGATGATGATGATGGTTGAGGTAGGTGATTATGATGGTTGATGATGGTTGATGAATGATGATGGATGAGGTAGGTGATGATGGTAGTTAATGATGGTGATGGTGGATGATGATGATAGTTGATGATGGTGATGGTGGATGATGATGATGGATGATGATGATGGATGATGATGGTGATGATGGGTGATGATGATGATTGGTGATGGTGATGATGGTGATGGTGGATGATGATGATGATGTTTAGGTTATGGGGACATGGTGGTGATGTTCAAAGGTATGGGGTATTGGGTAAATAATGGTGGTGGTGGATGGTCAAAAGCATGGGTTATTGGGTTGGCTCATGGTCAAAAAAATATGGGGTAATGATGATGGATGGTCAAGGGTAATGGTGGTGGTTTATGGTGGATGGTCAAGGGTAATGGTGGTGGTTGATGGTGGATGGTGATGGTGATGGTATGGGTTATGGGATTGATGATTTTTAAAGTATGGGTTATGGGATAATGGGTTGAGTATGGTCAAAGTATGGGTTAAGGGTGCCTAGGAGGCATGGTGATCCCTGGAGGGGAGGATGGGGGGAACTGATGGGACCTGGATGGGGGAGAGAGGCCCTCTATTTATAGAAAATCCTGCCCTCAGGGCTGCCCCTGAGGGTCTCCCTGATACAGTGAATACAGTTCATGAGGAATTTTTGCTGGTCAGAGGAGGAGGCTGTGCAGGATCTACATGCATGTACACCCTTGCATGCATTGCTGTGCTGCATTGATACAGGTGCCCCCTGCATAAATTACTCCTGTATAGTGTCCTGTATGATGCTGTAAAGCCTCTGCATGCAGTGTCTTGCATTTATTGCTGTGTATACAGATGATTTGTTTGGTTCTTCATGCAGTGCCTTGCATATATTGCTTCTGTATTATGTGATCTGTTTGGTTCTTCATGCAGTTCCTTGCATATATTAATTGTGCATACTGCTGCAGGTTTGTTTGGTGATGTATGGTTGTACTGTATGGGGTATGTACTTGAAGGCTTCCTGTCCATGAACTTTCACTGGTCTGTGAGACCTTGTAGGGGTATGGGCAGGCCAGGGTTGATTTGAGCTTTATCTTCTAAACCATGAGAGATAGAGGGGTACTTTGGCTGAGTGACTAGAGGTTATTTTTGGTGTAGAATCCATTTTTGAGGTCTGTTTGATGATTGGAGCTGTCCTTATACTAGAAAAGTGAGTCTGATGGCTACAGGTTAGGTTTTGGATCACCACAGCGACTATGCAATCGCAGGAGTCATCTCGCAGTTTTCTTCTTCCACTTCTCTCTTTCACCCCGTAGCTTTTGATTCTCACAAGTTGCTCGCTGCAGAGGTTAACTATGAGATTCATGACAAGGAACTTCTTGAAATAGTTTATTGCTTGAAGAAATGGCGTTCATACCTTTTGAGTCTTAGGGAATCCTTTGAGGTTTTAACTGATCATAATTCTTTGAAGTATTTCATGAGCTCAAAAGTCCTTACACGTAGACAGGCACGTTGGGCCAAATACCTCTCTGAGTTCCACTTTACGATCATGTACCGTCCTGGGAAACAAGCGGTAGTTCCTGATGCTTTATCACGTTGGGACAACGTTTACCCAGGGGGGAGGAGCACCTTCGCCAAAAACAACCCTGAAAACGTTAGGAAACTCTTCTCAAACCAATCTGCCCAACTCAGTTTGATCATTGCTTGCTTACAAGATTTGGCTTCCAAACTCGAAAAAGCTCAACGCAACAACCCCAAGTGCATCAAACTTTGCAAAAGTGCAAACTTATTAGATAGTAGTTACAGTATAGATGATAATGACCTTTTATTTTATGATGGTCGTATAGTAGTACGAGATAATTCTTGCATTAAGTTAGATATCTTTGAGTCACGGCATGATTCTCCGCTTGCTGGTCATTATGGGCAGGATAAAACCTACCAATTGATTGCACAAGACTTCTACTGGCCTGGTATGACCAAAGAAGTAAAAGACTATGTTAGCGCGTGCTATTATTGCAATTGTAACAAGTCCTCAAAACACCGGAAGTATGGGCTGCTCCAGCCACTTCCAATTCCGCCTTGTCCTTGGCACTTGCTGTCTATGGATTTCATCTCTCAATTAACTTTTTCTAGTGGATATGATGCTATTCTAGTAATAGTAGATTGCTTCTCAAATATGGCTTTATTTTTACGTAGTAATGTGACGGCCTCTTCAGAAGACTAGGCTTACTTGTTCATAGAATATGTATTTTCGAAACATGGCCTCCCTGATAATATTACTAGTGATTGTGGATCTCTGTTTGTCTCAAGCTTCTGGACCTTGCTATGTCAACATTTGAAGATCACTCACAATTTATCAACGGCTTACCACCCGGAAACGGATGGGCAAACCAAGCTAGTTAATCAGATCCTCAAACAATATCTTCAAATTTATGTTGCCTATCAACAAGATGACTGGTCGCAATGGCTCCCACTAGCCAAATTTGCCTACAACAAATCCACTCATTCTTCCACCAAACAGTTTCCCTTCCAAACTCTTTATGGTAGAAACCCAACTTTCTCTTCCCTTCACGTTAGCACCTTCTCAACCTGCTACCAATTACCTTGAACAAATTCAATCCCTTCAATCGCAACTTTGGACCAACCTTGAAGAAGCAAATCAGCGCTATAAGGAGCAAGCAGACCGATCTTGCACTTTGGCTCCAAACTTTGCAGTAGGAGATCAAGTATGGCTTGCAGCTTGCAACATTTGCAGTACTTGCCCAACTCGCAAACTCTCCAAAAGAAAGCTGGGCCCCTTTAAAGTAGAATCAGTCATCTCCCCTAACGCCTTTAAACTTACTTTACCTGCAAAATGGAAAGGTATCCCCCTGGTCTTTCATGTGTCTCTCCTAGAGCCAGCTTGAGTCTTGTACCCGGGCAAGACTCATCCCCCTCCTGAACCGGTCACTGTCCTTGATCATCAAGAGTGGGAAGTAAGCCGTATTCTGGATTCCAGGTTACTCAAAGGAAAACTTCAATACCTCGTTGAATGGTCTGGCTTCCAGTCCAACAAAGATCGCACCTTGTGGGAACCAGCCCATCACCTTCGCAATTCACCTGATCTGATTCAAGAATTCCATGCAAGCTACCCTCGCAAACCTCCACAATCATGATTCTTTCCCATCCAATCCCATTCCATTCCATTCCACATTCCATCCCATCCAATCCCATTCCATTCCATTCCACATTCCATTCCATCCAATTCATTCCATTCCAATCCACATTTCATCCCATCCAATCCCATTTCATTCCATTCCACATTCATCTTACTCAATCCCCTCCATTCCATATTCCATCCCATTAAAACTTATCTTATTTCACCATCATGTCATCACTTAACTCCTCCATCTAACTGTGTTATTCTTTTCTCATTTTCCCTTCATTTCCACTTATTATTAAAAAAAATAATAATTCTATTTTTTAATACAAAAAAAAATAATATACATTAAATTACAAAGTTTCTTTTATATCTTTTTCTGCATCCTCCCAATTCTCCATCAATTCCGCAACCATGGACCAAAAGGTATCAAGTTCTTCATCTTTGATCAATGCGGACATTCTTTGAAGTACCAGAACTTCCGTTACAATGTGCCTTTTGAAAATCTCCTTGCATCTTGCAACCCAAGCTTTCTTTGGCCGAGCATTCCATCCACCTTCCTCCAAGAGCTCTTCATACTCTCTCTTCCTTTGGCCACCCAACGTGCCTTCTCCAATATTGTCCGTCAGGCGCCTCGCATCCGTTTTGACCGGCAATACGATTCACACCGGATCCGCTTTGCCTTGGCCCTCCATTCCTTCCGTCCCAGCCAATTCCTCCCTTCCATCTCCTTCATTTCCTTCTTCTAATTTACCCGCTTCCTCTTTGTTCTCTCCACTTCCATTTCCTCCATTTTCCTCTTCTTGTTCCGCTGTGTTTTCTTCTTCCTCCCTTGCTTCCTCGGTGATAACTCCTACCGGTTCTGCACTGGATACCTCGCCTTGCATCTCGGCATTCATCTGGATCCCCGGGTTTTCAGTTGGTGGTCCCCAGTAAGGTGGTGGTGGTGGTGGTGTGTTGGTAGTATATCTTTGAAAACAAGGCAACACTAGCAAACAAGCAAACAATTAATTATTATTTCAAGATCATTAGTTAGTCCTGATTAGTACTCACCAGGCACTCAAGTCCCCAAGTATTCAATCTCCGGCAATGGTGGTATTTCGTAATTGACCCTTGGCGCGGACCTACAACTTTGCATCTCCCTTGATGGTTCCAAAGGACCCTTGACAGTTGACTAAAAATTTATTGGGAATTTACACGCCACCTTGCGAAGTCAACATTGCTTGCACTTGCCTCAGAGACCTCGGATGGCAGTACTGGGAATACAACGCTTGTTGCAGCGAATACAGTTTTTGCAACGGCAGGATGACAATGACGACATTTTTACAAAATTTATAAAAATATATTGGGTAATGAATTAAGTAATGTATAAGGGTATACAGTGATGATTAAACAACTTGAGATCAATGGGAAAATTTACCTGAACGCTTGCAGGAGCTCGCGTCTTTATACCCGGGCAACTGTCACGCTTTGCACTTAAGGATTATTGTCTTCACCGCTTTGACATGTCCTCTCCTCAGTACCATCTACCTCAGTCTAAAAGCGTGACACAAATAAAAGCATAACATCAATGGTGCAATCCGCTATTTCCTTGGGCTTGCGCTGACCTTCCAATCTTGGCGACCAACTCAGTATATACTTGCAAACTTCGCAGTTAACTCCATACCGGTCGACCATCCATTATGAGATCCAATCTCCTTCCCTGGTCAATCAACAGCCTCAGACTTCCATCTTTGGTCATGCATTGTTTGTTAGTTCGCATCTACGTCTAACCAAGCCATCACTACTGTATAGTTCCCAATTGGAATAGTCCCTACCCTGCATACACTATTACCTCTCATTTGCATTACGTTCAACGTCACTTGCTCTTATCCCAATTTTTCATGCAATTGTACACTCAGATTCTATTGTCTTGCACTTACGCTAAGACCTTGGATCTATACCACTGCTTCATTTCCTATTCCGTTCCTGTCATTCATTGCCTCACCGCTTCACCTGTAGTTAGCTCATCACCAGGTTGTATCTAGTCACTTCTGATTACCTTATAAGGGCTATCCCCTTGCCTGATGATTGTCTCCTCCTTAGTTAATTTCATATGTTCTTGCATTTTGCTGCAACCTAGTTATCACATTGGACTCAGGTTGAGTTTCCTTCTTTGGAACACCTTCCATTCATCTCGCCGTTTGTTGAGTGGCATAACCAAGTTCGCACTTTGCAACTGGGTTTTGCTATTTGCACTTGCCCTCACACTTGGTATTCCTTTGCGCTCACAATCATCTAAAGATTGCCCTATAGTACGTGGGGTGGTTGTTTGACAGCTACCCAGAAATACATGCAGGGAGCCAGAACCATGTAGTACCACACAATCCCAGCACCACACATCAATTTATTTAGCCAGAAGCATGTGATGCTAAACAACCCACCAGTACAGGAACCAAAGGGCTATCCAGAAATATATGCATGAATTCAAGACCATGCAGCACCCAAAAAACCACCAGTAATGCACAGAAATACATGAAGGTTGAAGAATGTACTGCCAAAAAAACCAATAGTGAATGCACAGCAACACATGTAGGAATATCAAGTAGCACCAAACCAACCACCAGTACTTCACAGGAGTATACTTTATATGCACTTCAAAGCAGTTTATGCACGGCTGTTCATGAATGAAACACCTGTACCAGGTTTTTCCAACCAGCAGAAATTCCTCTTGTAACTGTACAAGATTTTTCCATCCATAAAAAATGTCTCAGTTAATTTTATCTGACTTTTCCTCCCTAGAAAAGGGAGAACCCTCAGGGTCAGCCTTGAGCACCCCTGGGGGAGGATTATTCTTTTTAAGGAGGGCCTCTCTACCCTATCCAATTTTTATCATTACCCACCATCATCACACATGATCCCATGCCATCTGGCCACCTATGACCCATCAACCACCTATCAGGAACTGTTGGCCCATCTATCTGTGGTAGCTACCCTGATAAAATATTATAAGTTAATCAGTTATAAAGGGGAAAAGAAATAAGAAAACAATTTATTACCTATCTTTATCCAATTAAACCACCCAAAAGGCGCTTGAATAAATGTTCTTCTGTGACCTAAATATTCAGCACCAAATTAAAGAGGAAGCACCCTTCAATCAATAAATAACCCTTACACAAAAATAGAGCACAACAAAAAGCAACCACCAAAACTTTCCTGTACCCAGCCCCCTGTGGGTAAAACCATTCTTTGGAGAAGGATTCTTCTCTCATCCTTGTGTTCCCATCATTCTCTGAGCATCATCAGGTGAATATTTGCTTTCCCTTCTTCATTCTCCAAAAATTTCAATTCTTACTTCTGTTCCCATCCTTCTGTGAGAATCCTCAGGCCAACAACTTCAAAAAATTTCCTGAATCTTTGAGTTGTTTCAGAGGATCCACCCAGGCTTTAGAGGGGTTTATTTCAGCAAGTGGATTCTTGATTGGTTCAGCCAGAAGATATTTCATGGAAGGAACAGGATGTAGGTATTCTTGGGCCCATCCAGTGCTGGATCTCCCTACCCTATTTATATAATATTTTTAAGGGATGAGGACAGCATTGCTGGTTGATAAATTACATTAAATTTTAAAATAAATCTCCTATAGATGGAAAAAAACAATAGATGAGTTGAGTTGGTTAATTTACTATCACACAACCACCTCATATACTATAGGGAAATATTGGATGATTGTGCGCTGAAATGGTAAATTCTGAGTGCAAGGAGGAATGAAAGATAGCAAGTCTAACTTCAAGGTGACAATGGAGAGTTCATTTGCTCAAAAAAATAGCAAGATGGATGAATTTCCCACAGAAAAGACACTAAGGAAAAGCCTAATGTTATAACTTGACCTCAGAAAAATTCAAGAACATATGAAATAAGCTAACTGAGGAAACAATCTTCAGGAAAAAGAAGTAGCACTTATGAGGTATTCCAACTATGAAAAGATAAACCCTGATGGGAATTCAATTACAGATAGATAGCATTGGTGCAATAAATGAAAGTAACAGAATGGGAAAATTAAATGAACTGTAAAATTCTATCCAAGGTTATAGCACAGTTGGGGGAGAAGGTACTTTGTGATTACATAGGCTTAATGGATGAGACATGGAACCAATGAAATTTGAATAAAAAACAAAGGATTGGAGGCAGTCATTCAGCAAAGGGAGCTAGCCCATTTGTGGAAGCAACAAGTTGATTTGGCTATCCATGGTTATTTACAGAGTATTTTATTGTGTGACCAAAAACAGAAGTCTAAGTTCTTGAGATACCCAAGGGTAGGAGAGCAAAGCTTAAATGAATATTCAACTTGATGGGGGTTTACTGAAAGTATTTCAAGTATAGACTGATTCTCCATAATTCTTTCAGCTTATAACTTTTACAGAAAGTTCACAATTCCCTGTTTGAATCCATCAATGAAACCTATAACTCTGAGATCAGAACTGTTTTCTACATTATGGAATGCAACACTCATTCCTCTGAAAAGGCCAACATTTTACCTGGAGCTCTGATAAAACCTCAGGAATTAGAAATTTTAAACCAATGGTATGATCTAGTATACTACAGATACCAAAATTCTAGTTTCATAGTTTTATCAAAAGAGGAGCAAATAAAGCACATACCAACTGAATTTCATGAAAAATGCTCCTCAGGAAAACTATCCTCTGACATTAAAATTGATAAATTAAACAAAAGTGCCTTGGGCATAAACTAGAAAGACACAAACATTAAATATATCTCCAGCTGTGAAACCTTCCAAAAAACTGCTAGTGATACTGGAAAAGCTTTTGGAATCTGGGAGAATATTTATGAATCCAGGAACAGATTGAAAGTTGTAAATATGGACTTTTTTGAAGTACTAGCTCCTGCAGGAGCTTATTTCTACAAAGATTTTCCAGTCATATTTGACAGATTCTCTAAGAATGCCAAATTCTTTCCCAAATATCATGCTTCAATTTTAAGGACTATTGTCTTCATCAATTTGAAATATCCTTTCCTCAGTACCATCTACCTCTTCCAGCTTGCTACTTTGTACAGAGCAACCTGTCAATAGCAACACAAAACTATGCAAAATAAGAATATCTCAAAAAACAAAAGAAGGAGTGATAAACCCATAAATATTATTAAAGAAATGGATTCTTCACCCAAAAATAGGTAAGGTTGTTCACTGACCCCACCCTTGAATTCCAAGTCCTTACATTTTTAAGGGAATTAAAAAGAAAAGTACTAAAAATTACAACACCAGTATGGCACCTTTTGGCCATTCTAATATTTCACTCATGTATAGGGTTTACACCTAAAATTCACTCAGAATTGAGGTATTGTGTATATTTTAGGAATTACACATGGAAATTTGTTATGTCACAATTCCCGCGCGCAGCCCTGCATCATTACATATCCCTAAGTACTCATAGCAGCAGGTTCCCGCGTACTGGAGACCTGCGCGCAGCTAATTCTGCCACGCACGCAGCGGATCCTACCCCGCGCGCATCTGTACTAACTGATCCCCGCGTCTGGATCCATCATGACTAATCTGACAACCAGGTACCGCTCAGAAGAGCTACAACCTAGTTAGAGTTGCCTAGCATATGTAACAAGTTTAAAGATGCATTATTAATAGTCTAAAAAGATCAAAACTTAAATAAAATTAACAAAAATTAAGTTAAGAAACCTTTTTAAAATTAATTTAAAAATCAAGGATTACCACGTAAATCACTGATTCTGATCTTCAAAGGCCGCAAAACACTACAAGGAGTGGTCATAAAAATTATTAAAAATTACCTACGTAATCAACAAATGATAAGAAATCAGTAAAAATCCATATCTGCCCGTTTTAAAGCAATACCACTACTCAAAATGAAGGATGAGTACAGAATGATCAAATATAGGCCATAAAAGATGAACAGATCCTGTGGCTAAAATAGTACAGAAATCCAGCAGATCTAAGGTCAGCTGATTGACAGTACCAGGTGGATGTTCCGATCTTTCCCTGACTGGCTTTCCATCCTCAACCCACGAGCAGAACCCTCTCTAAGTGCCCTGAGAAGCTCAAAATCACCCCAAAAAGGTATTTATACCGACCTCTTTGTATCCATTATTCCATCATCAGTTTACCAGGAATTATTATTATCAATAAGAAACTGTTTCATTGTTAGTAAAGTGCTTATGAAGATTCTAAGCAAGTGATTTATGACCAAGTCTTTAGTATTATTATTCATTTCTTAAAAACCAATCAACCCTTGAAGCTTAGTCAGGCAATCCACCCCATCTGCTATGAAACCCTTCCTATTATTGCAGGATTTTTGTGATAAAGTGCTCCGAGTGAGTGTTTCCCTTCCTGTCTAGTCCAGGCCAGTGTGTGTTAAAATACGTACGCACTTACGCGGGTGCTACGTATAAGTGTAATCCAAATGGGATGCACAAATGGGCCTCTAAGGCCCATTGGACACACACACGGACCATACGGGCCCATGTGGATGTTATAGATTTGGGGAAACTGGCCTCAAAACGCGTGAAATAGACCCATTGGTACACGGGCCCTAACGGGCCCGATGGGGTATATGGGCAAATACGGCCAGATGGGCTTGTATGGGCATAATTGGGCCCAAGGTTTATTTTGGACATACTTGGCCAGACGGGCTGGCCCGCAAAAGTAGTCTTTTCTCATAATTCGGGCTTGGGGCGGCCCATTAGGGTTGCCGCCCGTGTTTCGGCCCGCTCGGGACCGCTGCTCGCGTCGCGGCCCGTTCGGGGCCGCCTGTGTTCCTCGGCACGGCCCACGCGGGGCCCGACGGCCCGCGCGGGGCTGTTACGCGGCCGAGGGATCCCGCGCGGTGCGATGCCGCGCGGGCCCGGCTGGTCGCGACCGGCGACCAGCGCCGCGGAGCCAGGGCTCGCGGCCCCGGCTCGCTCCCCCTCCCCTCGCTCGCCGTCGCGAGGGGGAGGGGGCAGGCTGGCTGGGTTGAACCAGCCAGCGACCGGCCGCGATGACGCGGTCGGTCAGGGCAGGGGGGACCTGACCACCCCCTTGCCCAGGGAGGTGGCGGCGCCGGCCGCGAGTGTAGCGACCGGACGGTGGGGGGGATTTGATCACCCTCCCACCTTGTAGCGAAGAGGTGACGAGGGGCGCTCTCCCCCCCCCTTTACCGAGGGGGAGGAGCGACGGGCCAGGGGGGATCTGACCACCCCCCAGCCATCCTTACCTTGACGACGCCCTGGGGGTATCGACCCCCAGGGCCCCTGGTGAGGGGATTTGACCGCCCCCACCAGGGAATTGAGAGAAAGAGGGGGGGGGCGGCATGTCCGCCGGCTACACCCCCCCCCCCATGTGAGGTTGAAACCGGACCCAGGTGAGCCCTGGGTCCCACCTGGCCCATTTGAGGGGCCAGGGGCTGGATGCATGAGGCAACCAGCCCGTAACAGAGGTAATAAGGCCATCAGGGCCGGTTGTAATAGACAACCAGCCAGGGGATTGAACAGCAAATGGGCTGGTTCAGCCCCGTAACGGTGGAAACACCAGAATGGACCGGAATAGGCTGGTCGTAAGGGTTCAGGGACTGATGCCATGTGGGCTGATGTAGTCCAAACCAAGTAACAAGGCTTGTAGAGCCTGTAGAGCTCTTTTGGGGCGGAAAATTTGCCTTTTGGCTTGTTGTATCATGGGCTCACAATAGGCCAATCTTTTGTACTTAAGGAGCTCTTCTCCCTGCTGTTTTCCATCATTCATTCATCATCCAATCGAATTCATCCAACATATTGCCCCATTGTGAGAGCCCCATTAGCCTTTATTGACACACAGTGTCCAGCATTTCTTTTGCTTTAAATACTGCTCATTTGCCTAAGCTAATTGCTGGCCATAATTATAACACATTATCAGTACCAACATCATCATTACTTCCAAGCCATCTAGACCTTTGTACCTTACTTTGGAGAACCTCAAAGACCTCAAGTTTTCCAAGAAGATGTCCTATATCCCTGATGTTAGCTCTACCAAAATAGTTCTGAATAGTCAGAACTATAATGCTTGGGCTGTCCTTATGGATAGTGAGCTGGATAACATCTGCTGTGGGGAAATTATGGATGCAGATGACACTCTGATCAGTTCAGAAGTGGAGAAGAAGTCTTACCATCTGATCCTTAGGCATCTTGATGAGAATCATGTGACATGGGTTGCTGATACTCTTAGGGAAGATGAGAGGAGGAGGGGCAGCATCCTTTGGAAGCTGCTTAAGTCCAAGTATGCTGGTGATTCTGTTCACCAGAAGGGTATAGCCTTTAATAAACTGTTCAAGTTACAATATTCGAATTGTAAACAGTTTGTGGCAGAGGCTAGGTCTAGTATAGCCAAGTTCAAGTCATCTGGACTTAACATGGATCCAGAGTGTTTGTCACTCTTAATCCTTCAAAAGCTGCCAAAAGAGTTTGATTCCTTAGTCAGAATCATTTCTCAATTGGATCCTCTTCCTGGGGAGGAGGATGTGCTTAAAAGGATTGAAAAGGATGACCTTCAATTCAAGATGAAGGGGGGTTCTGGAACAGCCCTAGTTGGAAAGACTGGAAAATCTCGCAAGAAGGCGAAAAAGGATTTGTCCAAGGTCTTATGTTACAATTGTCAGAATAAGGGTCACTATGCTAAGGACTGCAAGGAGGCCAAGAAAAGGAAGAAGTCCGAAGGGGATGACAAGGAGGTCAATCTCACAACTGAAAACGTTGCAATGGTGGCGTTGGATGCTCCAATTGAAGAGGCTGTTGTGGAAGAAGGTCCCAACAAGAAGGCCAAAATCGATGAGGATCAAGAAATGGACTTGATTGATTATGAAGTGAGTAATCTTAACCTCAAAGATAAGAACTTATCAGTGACTGATAAAGCTTCTTTCCTACTAGGAGGATTGAAGGAGGATGTTCTTGTTTTGATCGATTCTGGTTGTACAGATCACATGTTTTTTGAACCAAATTTATTTTCAAATCTTAGTGATTATGATGGGGTTGTAAATATTGGTCAGAAAGGCAGAACAATTCAGATTAAAGGAATTGGAAAAGTTATTCTTGCAAATCAACTGGGTTTCCAAATTACTTTTGATAAAGTGTTCTATGTACCAGAGTTGCCTTACAACCTTGTGTCTCTTGGGGTGTTATGGAAAAAAGGTTTCCAAATTCGTTATCTTAAAGGAGATAGGTTTGTTATTGATATGAATGGGAGAACTGTTCTTAGTGGACAAGTTCGGAATAAGCTTCTGTGTGCAAGCTTGTTCAAATTCTCAGCTCTGAGCACTGTTTCTCACAATAGAAGTGGCCATAAGGTAAAGGACAGCAACTGTGAGAGTTGTACCTTGGGGGCCAAGACTAGAAATGTGTTCTCTAAGAGTAGAGATCACACAGATGTTCCTAGAGAGGAATTTTCCATTGATTTGGCAGGGCCATTCACTCCAGAGTCCCTTGGTGGGGCAAGATACTTCATCAATTTAGTTGATACTGCAACTAATTATGTTTGGGTTAAACCGATTCGATCTAAGGATCAGACCACAGAGGAGGTTTCTGTAATCTTCAAAGTCTGGAAACAGAATGGTCTGATGAAGGAGATCAAGAGGGTTATTACCGATGGAGGGGGTGAATTCGTGAGTAAAGAGTTTGGGAGGCTGTTGAAAGATTATGGTATCATTCATATAGTCACTACTGCAAGTACTCCACAAAATAATGGAATAGTTGAGAGAATGAATAGGACTTTACTGGACAAAGTCAGAACTATTATGTCTCAATCTGGTCTGCCAAAGTTCTTATGGGCTGAGTTGATGTGTACGGTGTGTCTGTTGCACAACATTGTAAGTGTTAATGGGAAGTGTCCCCATTATCAGTTTTGGAAGTTGTACCCCAAAACATCACACCTAAGAACAATTGGTTGCTTGGTGTATTATAGTGTCCACCATAATGAAATGGTCGGAAAATTAGACCCTAGAGCCAGAACAGGGGCACTTGTAGGCTATGATTTAATAAGTAAATCTTATAGGATCTATTTTCCAGGGACAAGAAAGGTTATCCGTAGCAGGGATGTAAAATTCGATGAAAGTACCTTTCCACTCAAAAGGAGTGAAGATGTTGTTGTGATTAAGCCACAACAAGAAATAGAATTAGCACCTATTTTACCAGCAAAAGCTGTGGAACATGTGGTTCCAGAAGATGAAGAGGTGGCAGACGTGCCACAAGAGGGTTCAGTACCCGCTTCAGGTGATTCTGTGGAATCAGAACCTGATGAGCCTCCACCTCCGGTTAGAAGGAGTGGTAGGGTTAGAGTACCAGTTGACAGGTACGGGGAGTGGAGATCCCATTATGCTGCCGCAGGATATGAGGAAGATACATTTCAGGAACAGTGTATGCTCAATGAAGTCCTGGAGTTGAGTTCAGAAATGGGTAACAGGGTTAACCCAAATAGCTTTGGCCAAGCTATGAATTCTGATGAGAGAGCCAACTGGAAGAGTGCTATTTTTGAGGAATTTGATTCTCTAGAGAATAATAGTGTCTTTGAAGTGGTTAAGCGGGATTCTGTTCCAAAAGGAAAGACCATTGTGGGGTCTCGATTGGTGTTAAACAAGAAGTTTGACACAAACGGAGTTTTGAAAAGGTTCAAGGCTAGATGTGTTGCACAGGGCTTCAAGCAGAGAGAGGGTATTGATTACCAAGAAACTTTCTCACCAACTGGAAGGCTGTCCACCTTCAGGTACATCATTGCTCTGGCAGTGGAGTTGGGTGAAGAAATCAGACAAGCTGATTTTGTAACAGCATACTTGAATGCAAAACTTGGAGAGGAGGAGACTGTTTATATGTCGATTCCTGATGGTTTTTGTGAATGGTTAGTAGAGACTAAACCAGAAACCATGAAGAAAATCTGTGTTAGAACTTTTCTTTCGGCAGATAAAGGGGAATATGTCCTCAAGCTGTGTAGATCCCTGTATGGATTGAAGCAAGCAGCTAGGTCATGGTATAACACCATGAGTGAGAAACTGATAGAGATTGGTTTTAAGACGTCTGAGGCCGATCCTTGCCTTTTTGTGAGGAAGGATGCAATTTTGTTTGTATGGGTCGATGACATTATCATTATTGGTGATGGTAAAGAGAGAGTCATGGAGACACTCAAAAAGGAATTCAAGATAAAAGATCTTGGTCTGGCGCAACAGGTGCTTGGAATGAAAGTCAGCAAGAGCAAGAATGGTATTAAGTTAGACCAGAACCATTATGTGGCAGCTCTTCTTAAGCAATACGGCTTAGAGGATGCAAAGGAGTTTGGTACTCCTATGCAGTCAAACATTCGTTTAGAGAAGTCTACAGATGAGGAGTATCTGGAGTTTGTTCAATCAGGGAATGACTACAGGTCAGCTGTCGGATCGCTTAATTATTTGGGGCAGTGTACAAGGCCCGATATTGCGTTTGCAATTGGGGTCTTGTCGCAACACTTAGAGAAGCCAAGCATGAGGCATTGGTCAGCGTTTAAGAGAGTTATGAGGTATCTTAAAGGAACACACAGTCTGGGACTGTTGTTTACAAAGTCAGCAAACTTTGATTTGGTTGGTTATTCCGATGCAAGTTGGGCAGATGGTAACACTAGGGAATCAACAAGTGGTTTTGTATTCTTTTTAGGTAAGAATCTGGTGTCATGGATGTCCAAGAAGGTGTCGGCAATAAGTCTTTCATCAACAGAGGCTGAGTGTAGAGCTTACTTAGCAGCTTCACAGGAAGCAAAATGGTTGAGAAAAGTCTTAGAGGACACACATAAACCACAAGGGTTTGCATTGTTGTATTCCGATAACCAGAGTGCCATTGCGTTGGCGCAAAACCAAGTGTTCCATTCAAGAACAAAACATATTGATGTCCACTATAACTATATTCGCGATGCAGTTAACTGCAAAGAGATTGTGTTGAGGTACATGCCCACTGGAGCAATGATTGCGGATATCTTGACTAAGGCATTAGACAGAAACAAGCATCAAGGCTTTGTGACTAATATGCGGATGTCACCCCTTTTGGATTAAGGGGGTGTGTTAAAATACGTACGCACTTACGCGGGTGCTACGTATAAGTGTAATCCAAATGGGATGCACAAATGGGCCTCTAAGGCCCATTGGACACACACACGGACCATACGGGCCCATGTGGATGTTATAGATTTGGGGAAACTGGCCTCAAAACGCGTGAAATAGACCCATTGGTACACGGGCCCTAACGGGCCCGATGGGGTATATGGGCAAATACGGCCAGATGGGCTTGTATGGGCATAATTGGGCCCAAGGTTTATTTTGGACATACTTGGCCAGACGGGCTGGCCCGCAAAAGTAGTCTTTTCTCATAATTCGGGCTTGGGGCGGCCCATTAGGGTTGCCGCCCGTGTTTCGGCCCGCTCGGGACCGCTGCTCGCGTCGCGGCCCGTTCGGGGCCGCCTGTGTTCCTCGGCACGGCCCACGCGGGGCCCGACGGCCCGCGCGGGGCTGTTACGCGGCCGAGGGATCCCGCGCGGTGCGATGCCGCGCGGGCCCGGCTGGTCGCGACCGGCGACCAGCGCCGCGGAGCCAGGGCTCGCGGCCCCGGCTCGCTCCCCCTCCCCTCGCTCGCCGTCGCGAGGGGGAGGGGGCAGGCTGGCTGGGTTGAACCAGCCAGCGACCGGCCGCGATGACGCGGTCGGTCAGGGCAGGGGGGACCTGACCACCCCCTTGCCCAGGGAGGTGGCGGCGCCGGCCGCGAGTGTAGCGACCGGACGGTGGGGGGGATTTGATCACCCTCCCACCTTGTAGCGAAGAGGTGACGAGGGGCGCTCTCCCCCCCCCTTTACCGAGGGGGAGGAGCGACGGGCCAGGGGGGATCTGACCACCCCCCAGCCATCCTTACCTTGACGACGCCCTGGGGGTATCGACCCCCAGGGCCCCTGGTGAGGGGATTTGACCGCCCCCACCAGGGAATTGAGAGAAAGAGGGGGGGGGCGGCATGTCCGCCGGCTACACCCCCCCCCCCATGTGAGGTTGAAACCGGACCCAGGTGAGCCCTGGGTCCCACCTGGCCCATTTGAGGGGCCAGGGGCTGGATGCATGAGGCAACCAGCCCGTAACAGAGGTAATAAGGCCATCAGGGCCGGTTGTAATAGACAACCAGCCAGGGGATTGAACAGCAAATGGGCTGGTTCAGCCCCGTAACGGTGGAAACACCAGAATGGACCGGAATAGGCTGGTCGTAAGGGTTCAGGGACTGATGCCATGTGGGCTGATGTAGTCCAAACCAAGTAACAAGGCTTGTAGAGCCTGTAGAGCTCTTTTGGGGCGGAAAATTTGCCTTTTGGCTTGTTGTATCATGGGCTCACAATAGGCCAATCTTTTGTACTTAAGGAGCTCTTCTCCCTGCTGTTTTCCATCATTCATTCATCATCCAATCGAATTCATCCAACATATTGCCCCATTGTGAGAGCCCCATTAGCCTTTATTGACACACAGTGTCCAGCATTTCTTTTGCTTTAAATACTGCTCATTTGCCTAAGCTAATTGCTGGCCATAATTATAACAGTGTGCTGTTATTCCCGGCCTTTAGTGGAATAAGCCCTTTCTAAGGCACCCATCTTTATTCCAAGGTTCTTAAATTTCCTAAGGAGGCCCCTTGAAGAGAGGTTGCTTTGTCTGTAAAGACCCCCAGTAGTATAATACTGTGGCCCCTCTTTTATATATATATTGAAAACCTTTCATTTACAAACCAATTAAACCCTGCAACCGCTATTATTTTATTATTTATTTGAGCCTCTAAGCGTTTATTTTTGGAATAATTATTTTTACTATTATTCCAGTATTTGTATCACTCTCTGTAGCTAAAGGACTGCAAGATCCCTGGTATCAGAGAGCTGACAACCTCAGTCCATAAGTGTGACACAAAGACAGCAAATCATTGATTTTACCCTCTCCTTCCCACCTCTGGCTTGCTTAACAAACTTTCAATCTTGGAAACTGACTCAGTATATACTTGAAAATCTTGCACTGAACTCTATACCGGTCCACCATCCATTTGAACTTTGCTCTTCTACCTGGTGTATCATCAGCCCTTGGACTTCAATTTATGTTCACCCACTTACACCAGTTTGCATCAATGCCTAGATAGCCACATCAAATTTGTATTTTGCAAATAGAATACTCCCTTAACCTGAATAAACTACACCTTTTCATTTGCATTTTCTTCACATCACTCTATCCTGTCTCATTTATTACCCCCTTGTATGCTCAGATTCTATTTTCTTGCACCTAAACTAAAACATTAGAAACAACTTTAACCTTATTTTATTTCCCATTCTCTTCATTTCATTTATTGCCTCATTGCCTCTTAACTGTAGCTGGCCCTCCATCAGTTTTTATCTAGTCACCTTTGGATTACCTTAAAAATTCTGTGTCTTCTGCCTGAAGGATGTCTCCTCAGTTAGTTCATTTCATACATTCTTGAATTTGATAAATCCAGTCATCACATTAGGCTTGGCTTCAGTTTTTTTCCATAGGAGCACCTCCCTTTCCATGCTGTTTTTTAAGTTTGAACTTTGCAGTTAGCCTTGCTACATTGCACTTTCCCCTTGCATTTTCGGCTCACAATCATCTAAGATTGCCCTACAGTATGTGGGGTGGTTTTTTGACAGTAAATTAACTAGCTCAACTCCTCTATTGTATTTTGCCAGCCTATAATATATTTTTTGTTTTAAAATTTCACGTACTTGCTCAACCAGGAAGGCTTCCCTCAACCCTTAAAATGATAATATCCATCAGGTAGGGAGATCCAGGGCTTCACAGGACCAACAGCCATTAGAACCTGTTCCTTCTTTTAAATCAACATTTTTTGAACCCCTTTACAATCCCCTTTCTCCTCAACGGAAATATCAAGTGGATCCTCTCTAAGAAATCAAAGATTCCAAACATTCCTCCAATAAAACCTTGACTTGTGATAGATCAAAGGCTTGCAACTGTTCTCCCAAAACCACAGCTCCAACCTTTATCCAGTCTCTCAATCAAAATTCCTTGCAATCTGGTCCAAGTTTTCCTATTTTTGGTACCCCGTGTCAGTCTCCTGGATTCCAAGACCCGTGCTATCCTTTAGCTAACAGAGGTGATAGCATAAATAATCAATATATTATTTAATAAATGCAGTAAAAATCCGTAAAATCTTTGGATAAAGCTTATTGCAAGGTTAATTGGTTCAGTTATGGTTTATTGTTGTAAATCAATATAGATAAATTGATTATTAAATATTTTTATAGAGGGGCCACAATTATATTGGGGACTCTTTGGGGATTTCAGTATGAAAACACATATTCCTGGTTACTTTAGGCCATTTAGTTTAAAGGATAATTTGCACAAAGATAATATGTATATAAAATACACTGTAGAGTTGGAAGGCTTTATTACCAAGCTGCCACAACAGAGAAAGTATAATAATAACTCACTGGTATATTATTAAATCCTTAGGGCATGTGTTTGGGACGTGCACTGATGGGTTGAACCTGTATATTGGGGTTATAAGGTTGTTCAGAAGTTTAAATTGATAAAAAGATGTTGAGGATGGATATTATTAATCAGACTAAGCCATAAATCACTTCCTTATCTCTTATAAGTATTTGATTACCTTGGAATGGTGTCTGGACATAAATAAAACTGGGTCTCTGCCCATCAATATCATCAAAAGAGCTCTTTATTTATAGCTTTTGGAGTCCCAATATTGTCCTTCTGAGGGGTACAGCCGCTCAAAGGGATGGACACTGAGACTAGCAGGGTAACCAGTAGTATCCTGTCACGTTTTCTTTGTGCTGTAACACGGGTAGAATCTAATTATACAGGATATGGGAATTATTCTACTTTACAATTGATATTTGGACGTGTGAATAGCACTAATATGTCCTTTTTATTTATTATTTAATGAATTATCCTTAGTAAATGTTCCCAGTAAGTTAATAATTATTTCAATAGACATTTTTACGGAACTTCTGATGTCAGGTGAGTTCTCATTATGTATTAAATAATTAGGGTAAAGTCATGATAATGATTTTACTCCTTATTTTAAAATTTCAGTTGATTTAATAAAATAACTACTTGAAAAAATATAAGTCATGGTAATTTATGTAATACTTTTAGGTCATTAGTTTTCTTAGTCTGTCACAAAAATATTGATTTCTAAAAATTCTCATAATAGTTTATGAAAGTATTTGAATATATTTTTAGAAGTTTTCATTGTCTTATTTTCGACATTCTTGGTACTTTGAATTATATTTAATAAAAAATATTTATAAAGGTTTTTTAAGAATTTTTACAAAATTTTATGTACTTTTAGACTATCTACTATCCACAGGAACATTTATTACATATTTAGAATGTTCCTGTGTGGGTTGGAGCATGTTTACGCGGTACCTAAGTTTCTCAGGTTGCCTCTCACTTTGTCAACACATATTCCCACGGCTGTGTACTTGTCAGAGGCCAGGGGCTGCGTACACAACTTTTAAAGGGTGGAAAATCTGTATCTCAGCCGCACGCGGGTTCATTGGCTGCTGTGGCTGCGTGCGGGAATTGTGACAGAACACATTTCTGTTCCTAACTACTAAAATATCTACAACACCTCAATTCCGACTGAAATTTAGCTGTGAAACCTCTACGTGACAATACGTGTGAAATATTCAATTGGCCAAAAAAGTTCAATAGTGGTGCAGTGGTATTTTGGTCTTTCTTTCCTTAATTATTGAACAATGTAAGGAGTTGGATTTCAAGGGTGGGGTCAGTGAGTGACCCTACCTAACTTTGGGTGGAGGATCCATTTCTTTAATAATATTTATGGTTTTCCTACTCCTTCTTAGGTTAATTATATTATTATTATTTTTATGTCATTTCCGTTACTTTTTCAGCTTGCTCTGCAATAGTAGCAAGCTGACACCTTGGGTATTAAGCAACCTGATCACTTTAAAGGAGACTAATCCCATAAGCTTAGATCCTCCCTACAGTCCCAAAAAATAATCCTCTCAAACAATCCCAACAATATCCCCTCTGATAGACACAAAGTTATGTATGCATCTTCATTCTTAGGGGGGAGAGCCTTGCAGTGGTTTGGACCATTCCTCAACCGGCTATCCAATAAAATTCCCACCTTTATTCTCAAAAACTGCGAAAAGTTTTAGAAACAACTGTTGACCCTGTTTGGCGACCCCAATGAAGTCCAAAATGCCAAATACAAACTTAATATTCTATTTATGAAAGAGAATAGTAGAGTTTCTGTTTATATCTCCCATTTTGTAACCTTGCAGTGTTTCATCCAATGAAACAAGGCAGCACTTTCATTCAACTTTTGGAAGTTTTTGAACAAAACTGCTTGAAGCAAAATCCAAAGAATCCAAAGCACTGCAAACCAAATCCAACCTGAAACTCCAGCCCAAAAGGGAAAAGTGTCACCCAAACTCCAAAATTATTGGATAAGGAAACTGGGATGATCACAAATGAGGAACAGCTAGGGAGGGAAAGGAAGGGTTATTTATATTTTTTGGAGGAAAACATGATTTCAATAGGTATGCAAAGTGGCTAGCGCCTGAAGCCGCTAAGCTGCCAAAAAATTAGCTTGTAGTTTTTCTAATACTTGCAAGGAAAAGTAAAAATTATCCAAACTACAGAAAGTCAATCTTTTCACTTGAAAGTTACTTGGTGCTCCAATTTTAAGCTTGTTCCTATTCCATTCTGACAATACTCCTTATTGGCTCTTAATTGATTCTGGAGCTAATTTTTCTTTTATAATTTAATCTTTCACCACTTCCAAAAACGTTATGCGTTCCAAGATAGATAAATTTCCAATCTATTTAGTAAGTAATGCAACCAAGCTGTCTTATTGGGTTTCCCAAAAGGCATCACGGACCTTTTTGTTCCAATTTACCCAGCTTCGAATGGGATTTTTTTGTCTTGAATATACCTGTAATGGACAACACTACTCTAGGCCATGACTTTCTATTTTACTGGAATCCAGATGTGAATGGGCAAGAAGGAGTAATTAATCTTTCAAACTTGGAAACCTGGGACCCTAAACTTCCTGTCAAACAGCAATTAAAAATCCTACCTAACACTTTCATTGAGTTAGATGACAATTTTCCGCCAGGATATATTCAATATCCTGACTTCCATTCCTACATTCCATCTTTAGATGTAGTAGTTATTTCTTATTTATTGGACTTACCTCTTCCTTGGTCCTTTGAATCAAAAAATTTGCCTACCAAATGGTGTTTTTTGAGCTCCTTAATACTCTTGCATTGTGCAAGAACTTCAAATTGGCTTCTTGAAGATGACAACATTGAAAATTTAAAAATCATTCCAGAGTCTTTAACTTTGGTTTACCATGACTTTGCTGACGCCTTCTCAGTTTTAGAAGCAGAAGAACTTCCTCCTTTGTTTTCTTATGATCACAGTATTGAACTTACTGGCCCACCTCCGGAACCTGGACTAGTCTACTCTCTATCAAAGCAAGAGTCATCCAAGCTTTAAGAATACAATGCGAAAAATTTATATAAAGCATTTCATCAACCAAGCAATTCAAATAGGAGCTTTCCTTTCCTATTTGTTCCAAAGGAAGCTGGTGGCCTTTGCCTTTGCATCAACTACAGGAAACTAAACCAGGTAACCCGGAAGAATGACTACCCAGTACCACCTATGTCACACCTGCTTGCTCTCTTCCATGGAGCTGCTTATTTCTCAAAGTAAGACCTTTAAGGCACCTGTAACCTAATTTGAATTGCAAAAGGTAATTATTATTTTAACGCAATTAGAACCTGGTTTGGAAGACATGACTATACCGTCATGCCCTTTGACCTTTTAAGTGCTCCTTCCCATTTTCAACATTTCATCAATGATATTTTTCTGAACTTGTAGAGAAATACCTTGTGTTTATGTTCATGATATTCTTGTCTACTCAAAGAATTTCCAGGATCACATTGCACATGTGCAAGAGGTGCTGCAGAAACTTTGCAAGAAAAACCTGTTTTAAAAAGCCTCTAAGTGCACATTTCATACTCATTCTCTTCAGTTTCTAGGTTTCATAGTCTTGCAGCAAGGACTATAGATGGACCCAGACAAGATTCAGGGCATATTGGACTGGTCCTCACCTCCTAAGTTTATCTTGGTTTTGGTAATTTTTAAAGAATTTTTATTGATCATCAAGCCAGGAAAAACATGAATATTACCAAACTTCTTCAAAAAGACACTCATTTTTTTACAAAACAATCTGCTTTGTAGTTTGAAGCTCTGAAGAAAGCTTTCACAACTGCTCTGATACTCTCACTTTGTTGAGCTAGCTTGCACTATTGTGCATACAGATGCAAGCAACTATGCAATTTCAGAATTAATATTGAAGTTTTCTTCTTGCTCTTCTCTCTTTAATCCCTTAGGCTTTGATGCTTCCAAACTGCTTGCTTCAGAGCTTGATTTCAAGATTCATGAAAAATAAATTATTGAAATCATGTATTGTTTGAATAAATGGTTTTCATACCTTTTGATTATGATTGAACCCTTTGAGGTCTTAACTGATCACAATTCTCTCAAGTATTTTATGAGCTCAAAAGTCCTTACAGGCATACAGCCAAAATGCACCAAGTACCTCTCTGAGTTCAACTTTACAATGATGTAATTCCCCAGGAAAATAGTGCTACTCCCTGATGATTTATCCCATTGGAACAATGTTTACCCAGGCGGGGGAGAAACCTTTCCAATAACAATCCTGAAAAGGTTAGGACACACCACTCAACCCAGTCTTCCCAACTCAGTTAATTAATCACTCAACTTCAAGAAACAGCTTCTGAACTACAACAAGATCAAGTCAACAACCCCAAGTGTGAAAAACTTTGCCAGAGTGAAAAATTATTAGGAGGTCACTACAGTATTGAAAATAATGATTACTGAGTTTATAAAGACACTGTATTATTACCTAATAAACCTGATTTAATTGGATATCTTCAAGTCTTTGCATGATTCTCCGCTTGCTGATCATCATGGGCTGGATAAGACCTACCAATTAATTGCACAAGACTTCCATTGGCCTGGTATGATGAAGGAATTAAAGGACTGTGTTAGCGCATGCTATGATTAAAATTGTAAAAAGTCCTTGAAACACCGCAAGTATGGCCTCCTCCAGTCAATTCCAATCACGCCTATTCCTTGACACTTGTTCTCAATGGATTTTATTTCTCAATGACTTATTCCTAGTGGTTATGATGCTATTTTGGTGTTAGTAGAATGCTTCTGAAAGATGGCTTTATTTTGTTTCATTAATGTGATGGCCTCTTTGGAATACTTAGCTCATTTATTCCTAGAATATGTATTTTCAAAAGATAGTCCCCCCAATAATATATTTAGTTATTGTGGATCATTTTTCATCTCTAGCTTCTGGACCTTGCTATGCCAACATTTGAAGATCATTTGCAACTTATCAACAGCTTACCACCCGGAAATGAATGGGCAAAACAAGCAAGTTAATTAAATTCTCAAACATTACCTTGGATTTTACATCTGCTATCAAAAGTGCAACTGGTTTGAATGGCCTCCACTAGCCAATTCAGCCTACAAAAATGTCACTCTTCCTCCACCAAACAGTTTCACTTCC
Source organism: Puccinia polysora (assembly GCA_025617555.3). Lineage (NCBI taxonomy): Eukaryota > Fungi > Basidiomycota > Pucciniomycetes > Pucciniales > Pucciniaceae > Puccinia > Puccinia polysora. The sequence goes on from CM062632.1 coordinate 45,019,237, forward strand.
AGGCTCTTAACAGTAGAAACACAAATTTTGCTTCTATTCAAGTAGCACCCTCTTAACCTGCTACCAATTACCTCAATCAAATTCAATCCTTTCAATCTATACTTCAAACCAACCTTGAAGCAGAAAACCAGTGTTAAAAACAGCAAGGAGACCATATTTGCACTAAGGCCCAACCTTTGCAGTAGGTGATCATGTATGGCTGAATTCTTGTGACATTTGCAGTACTGGCCTAACCCAAAAACTCTCTGAAAGAAATCTTGGCCCCTAGAAAGTCAAATCAGTCATTTCTCTCAACGCTTTTAAACTTAGCTTAACTGCAAAGTGGAAAGGCATCCCTCCAGTCTTTCATGTGGCTCTCCTAGAGCCAGCTTGAGTCCTACACCTGGGCAATACTCATCCCCCTCCCGAACCAGTCAATTTCCAGGATTATCTGGAGTGGGAAGTAATCTGTATGGTGGATTCCAGGTTATGAAAAGTAAAAATTCAATTAATTTTTGAATGGACTTACTTCAAGTCCAAAAAATATTGCACATTGTGGGAAAAAGATGCAAACCTTTCCAATCTTGACTAAATAACTTCAAATCCCATTTTTCACTTCCATTATATCCCATCTCATTAATTCCATAACCTTTCCCATTCCATCTTATCTTATCCCTTATTCAGTTCCTTTAAAAAATTGTTTCTTTCTTGCAACCTTTGATTCTCTAAATTATTCCAAGCACAAAAAAATTCTATCTTTTTAAACAAAAAAAATTAAATTAAATAAATAAAAAATAAAACGAAAAAATTAATAATAATAGGGCATTATTTTACTTATGCATCCAACCCTTTATTTCACGCATTTTGATGTTGGCCTGCGGTTGCGTCCCTTTTTTATTTCACACAAAAATACTTCATTTCATGCAAATTTCAAGAATTTTTGTTTTTTGGATTTATTATTTTACCTTACAAGATTCCTTCAAAAAAGCAAAAATTTCAAAAATTTCAATTTTCTTATTTGACTTTGGGCTCCTTATGTTTGCCATTTTAACTTCTTTTTTTTTGGTGTTTCAAGCTTTGGGTAATGTAAGAGAATTAATCAAGAGCTTTTTAATTTTTTTTTGCAGGATCTTTGGATGTCATTTTTAACCTCAAAAAATTCCATCAAAAAACCAAAAAATTTGAAAAATTCACTCTTCTTTGAGCCCTTCACATGCATATATTCAATATGACTGAAAGGTTTTTCCTGCCAGAACCACCTGTCTTGGGGCGCCCCAATTATCTTATAAAAAACCCCCTTGACCATTCCACCCTCCCATCACCCCCCACCCCACCATCCAACTACCACACCATACCACACCACACCACACCATACCACACCACACCATACCAAACCTTACCACACGACACCATACCACACCATACCACACAATACAACACAACTGTAAATAATAAAGTGTGTTGCTCCATTTCAGACAAAAGCAAAGGATGGGATAGGATCTTATAAAATTAAGAAGAAGGGATCCTAGGAGTCCAAAGAGGGGCACTCCAGTTTAATCTCCAGAAGAATAGATGATGGTTCATTAACTTGAGGTTCAGCTGAATTTAATAAGCTTATTGCAAAGGAAGCTGACAAGTGGTTGAACAAGGTGATAGAGATGAACAAAAAATATTCAATACTAGGTCATCAGAGACCACACAATTTGGAGGACTGCAGGACTGTTTGCACTTAAGATTCTGGCAACACTATCAGTAGATCAGAATTCTAAAAACAACACCACACCACATAAAACTACACCAAACCACACCAAACCACACCACACCACACCACACCACACCACACCACACCACACCACACCACACCACACCACACCACACCACACCACACCACACCACACCACACCACACCACACCACACCACACCACACCACACCACACCACACCACACCACACCACACCACACCACACCACACCACACCACACCACACCACACCACACTACACCACACCACACCACAACACACCACACCACACCACACCACACCACCAACCACTCATCAAAACAAATTAACACTCCAGATACTTCCAAACAAGGAGATCTCTTTTTCCATTGACTCAAGAAAAAATACACCCACTTTTCAGAACTGTTTGAACTGTTTCACCAGGCCCATCCTCCATTGTCTCATCTAATCCAACTAGTGATTCAAATACTTTTTCTCCTAACTCATCTACTCAAACTCTTGATTCCAGTCCTCTGGCCCCTCTTCCTGTGCTATCATATAATAAAAAGTAGGAGCTGGTGGAGGCTATCCAATCATGGGCAAATTTCCATGCATATGGCATATCTACCAGAGTATCAAGCTTCAAGAATCAGGCCTAAAATTACAAATGTGATAAATCTGGGGAATATAAAACCAGAAAAAATAAAATCAAATGAAAAAAATCAAGAAAGACTAATTTTACTTTCATGTTATCAGGGAATTTTTCAAAAAGATTGGTTATTTGGTTGGTGAAGGTTATATGTCCAGAGAACAACCATCCACCTTCCATTGATTCTTCCGCTCATCTCATCCAAAGAAGAATCCAAGGGGAGCAAAAGGAGTTGGTTGAAAATCTATCCAAAGCAGAATTCACACTTTGAAAATTCTCAACTCTCTTATACAAAAATCATCATCACCTATCCATAAAAATGTCCCTACAATTTACATTAAAAGATCTCAAATATCAAAAAATGCCCTTGATGGAAAAACTCCTGTGGAGGCACTCATACTGAAACTCAGGAATTATTTTTTTTACTAAAAAATGAACAATTTGGATGTTAAAATTACTTCATTCATTATTTCACACCCTGAATCCATAACCTTTTTGCTACTCTCATTATGATGTACTGTACATATAAAACCAACAAATTTGGAATGCCCCTTCTTCATATTTTTTGGATAAACAATTTTTCCAGAAGGTTCTCAGTTGAATTCTGTTCCTTATCTCAAGAGGAAAAAAAGAACTATGATTGGGGCCTGACTCAATTTCAGGAAATATCTGAAAATAAAGAACCTTTTGTGATTGGGACAGACAAGGAACAATCACTAATTAGCTGAATTGAATCAGTTTTCCCTTCCTCTCATCATCTTCTCTGTGTCTGTTAAATTTTCAAGAATATTCAAACTCATTTCAGGAAGCACTTTAAATCTGAAGATGAATGGAAGCTATTCCAGAAACAATGGCATCATTTGGTATATTCAAAATCTGAATCAAGCTATGACAACAACTTTATAAAAACTTTGTCTGGTATGGAATCCTCCCAATTATGACTACTTCCTTCTTCAAAACTGGATTTCTCTAAGAAGAATATTTGTCTCCTATTTTGCAAACAAATACCTTCACTTTGAAAGCAAAATTAAATCAATAATAGAAGGTTCTCACTCCTACATTAAAAGATTCATCAATTCTTCTATTGGCTCTTTCTATAATGTAGTTCAAAAAATTTACAGTTCCATCACCTTTCAAAGCTGTGAGAGAGCCTTAGAGTCCTCTCAGGAAAAATTCAAGCATCTCATTGGTTTTCCTCACTGTGTGGATTATCATTCTGGAAAGATCAGCCACTTTGCCCTCAAAATGATTCATTTATCTCATCAAGTTCCTGATTTCCATCAATTTCAACAACTTTGATTACTCTTCTTACATGGGTATACCATGTGTTCACACATTCAAATTGGCCATCAGAAAGGGCAAACTCTTCCAAATGGATGATTTTCATCCTCAATGTCATTTCAAAGCTCCCATCTCAGTGAGTTTACCTCTTTTTTTTTTTAGATTCAACCTCAAATGAATAATGTCCTGATTGATTTTGGTTTTCCTTTCTCCAGTTAAATGTGAACCGTGAATCAACTTAAGATTCAGCAAAAATTTAATATCAAACCAAAGACAGTAATGGAAAACTATGTTTCACTAAACCTTTTGAAGCATTCAGCAAGTTGCCACCTGGAGAACAGCTATATTATCTTGGTTAAAGAATGAACCTATACAGTTGAAAATATCAACTTGACCTGATTGAAGAGCCAAATTCCACTCAAAGATCCAAAGTTTGAGGAAGATCCAAAGGATTATCAAATAAGTTCAAGAAGATCTATCAGTCCCAAAGCAAAAGAGATCCATCTAGTTTTTAATATTTAGAAGAACCCAAGAGGAGAGGAAGGCCAAAAAATAAATTCATAGCAAATTTGAAGTTCAGTCACCAATTTTTTGCACAAAAAAATTTATCAAAATTCATAATTAGTTCTTTTTCTTACGTTCAAGTTTCAAGAAGTTGCAAGGCCATACAATAGAAGGGGAAGGGAAAAAAGAAGGAGGAATCAGAGGAAGAGGTACTTTTATAACTATACTTTTTTTTCTGAAATGGCTTGTTTTTTTGATGATTCCTTCTCATTTTTCTAACATAGAGTGATTTTCTGACTGAAGAGGAATATTCAGAAGATGAAGAGGTGCCAGATTTTGATGAAGGGGAAGATTTAAAAGATTAAGAGCTGCCAGATGTGGATTTAATTAAGGTGGTGAGCTTTCATTTTCTCTTATTTTTTGCTAATTGGTTGTATAGAATTTTTCATTAATTTTCTTATTCAAATTATTATCAGAGGTCTGGAACTATTTTGAATAAGCAAGTTGCTTCTCCTGGATACAATACTGGGAAAAGAAGCAACAGACTAAAGGTACCCAATGAACATAGTGGTTATCCTTAAGATCTTCCTGGGGGGATTTTATCAGCAGCCCCAACAATCCGGGAGAATGTGGGTACATATGGTATTCTCTCATTTTTTAATTTTTTCTGATTTATTTTGGATTTTTCCTCTAGTTTTCCTGCACATTATTTTATTCTTCTTCTGGATCAAGAAGTCATTATTATCTTAAGTTCATATTTTCTCTTATAAAAAATTCTCATCATTGGCTTTAGTTCCAAAACAAAGATTCCATTTCCCAAAAAAAAGCCATTGCACATATATCCCATTTTCAATATTTCATAGGGGATGGGAACTGTGGCTTTAGAGCAGCAGCCATTTGCTTGGCAAGGATCTCAGATTACTGGATTGAATTCACAAAGAAATGGTGAAAGAGCTTGATTCAAACCCAACCTCAAGGACACAGTATTAATAAGTGATATCTAGGGTGAAAAATTCCATGAAGCAAGAAGGCAAATGAACAACCTTTATGGCCCAGCTCACATAAATATGTGGATGAAATTTATATGCCATGATTTCATTCTGGCTGCAACATCTAAGTTCCGAGTTTTTCTGTTTTCTTCTTTGATGCCTTTCACTTATCTTCCTGTGAATTCCCCTGCCACTCCAAATTCCAAAACTTCTCCTTTTTTCTTCATTCATTCAGATGAATCCAAAAAATATGGTTTCATTCAAGTTCAAGTCTGATCATTGGCCATCTCCCAGGTTAGGTCCACTTTGGAAAAGCTTTGTGAAAAGGATTCCAAATCTTGGAAAAACATTATTCAGAGAAATTTGGATCTTGGTAATGAGGTTTTTTACCTCAAAAACAATTAAGTAAAATAAAACCAATCATAGTTTAATAAATTTTAATAGTTGTATCCATATCTGTTCTTTATTTTTAATCTTTTGAATGAAGCTTGTAAGGTGTATACAAGAAGGCAGAAGATCTTCAAAAATTATTAATGAACTATTTTTATGGTTTTTTGACATTCAACATTCTGAAACCTTGAATCAAACCAAAAGAAAAATTACATAGTCAAACAAAAGGACTCTAAAATCCAGTGAGAAAAGTGAATTTTTTGAATTTGTTGGTTTTTTGATGGAATTTTTAAAGGTAAAAGATGAAATCCAAAAATCTTGAAAAAAAAATGAATAGCTCTTGAGTATTTATTTTGAAATTCTCAATACTTGAAAAACTAAAAAAAAGAAAATATGTCAAAATGGCAAACATAAGGATCCCAAACTCAAAGGAGAAAATTGAATTTTTTGATTTTTTGATTTTTTGAAGGAATTTTTTAACGTAAAAGAATACATCCAAAAACTCTGGGAAAACCATTTTGATAATATTAAATTTTTTTTAACTATTTGATAGATTGAGTTACTCATAAGAATGAAATAAAAAGGAAAATAAAAGGATTCCAATCCTGAAAGAGAAATTTCATTTTTTTGATTTTTTGTGTTTTTTGAAGGAATTTTTTAAGGTAAAAGAATACATCCAAAAAATATGGAAAAAAATTTTTGATAATCTGAAAATCTTTTTTAACTATTTTATAGCATGAGTTACTCAAAAAAAATGAAATAAAAAGGAAAATATAAGCATTCAAATCCCAAAAGAAAAATTTCATTTTTTTTAATTTTTTGTGTTTTTTGAAGGAATTTTTTAAGGTGAAAGGATAAATCAAAAAAATATTAGAAGAATCTTTGAATGTTTTTAAAAATCTATTACCGCTGCAATAAACAAAAAAAAAAAACAATAAAAATAGTCAAAATGCTGTATCAAAAACCCAAGAAAAAAAATTTTTTACAGATTTTTTTCATTTTTTAATTGCATTTTTGAAGGGGTTCTAATGGCTCCAAAATTACCAAAGATTTTGATTAGGGGTGCAAGAAACTCTGCTATGGGGCTGCGTAGTCAGAATTTAAAAAAACAAATTCTTGAAAGTTGCGTCTAATAAAGTATTTTTGCGGGAGATACCAAAGGGGTGTGACTGCCTGGCAACGTCAAAATGTGTGAAATAAAAGTTTGGATGCATGAGAAAAATAATTCCTTAATTATAAAATAAATAATGAAATCAAAATACATAAAATTAAAAATTTTCCTTTATTTCTTGTTTTGCTTCTTCCCAATTTTTGATCAACTCTGCTACCATCAACCTAAATTTGTCCAAATCTTTGTCATTTATGACATTTGTTGCAATACAAGAACTTCTTCAACCAAATTCTTCTCAAATATATCCTTGCACTTTGCAGTCCAAGAACTCTTTGGCCAGGCATTCCATCTAACTTCCTCCATTAGTTCTTTTGAAGCTCTCTTCCTTCAGTCTTGCAAGGAACCTTCTCCAACGTTTCCAGTCAAATTCCTCAAATCAGTTTTGATTGGAATCATAACTTGCACTTGGTCCCTCTTTCCTTGGGCTTCTGTCGCATTTCGTTTGATAAAATCTCCTTCTCTACAATATCCTTCTATTCCAACCCTTTCCTCCTGTTGCGCTCCACCTTTCCCTTCTGTTTCATTTCTTCCATTTCCTCCGCTTCCTTCCTACTTTCCTGTCTCATTTCCTCCCTCCATTGCTCCCGGATATTCCCTTTTTTCCTTTGTTTTCACTACAACTTGCTCATCTCTTAAACCTTCCTTCACACCTTGGAATTCATTTGGCTCCCTTGGAGCTCTTCCAACAGTCTAATATATGGTGGTGGTGGTGGTGTTGTATTACTTTTATTCCTCTGGAATCTTGGCAAAAATATAAATAGAGATATTTAAATCAAATTAGTTTTCAATTTTCCCATTCATTAAGTCTCTCCTGGGATTTTTACTCCTAAGAATTTTACCTCTTGCACTGGAGGAATATTTTAATTCACTTCTGGGGCGGATCTTTGACTTCAAACCTCACTTGTGGAATCCACTGGGGTATCAATCACTTGTTGGGTAATTAAGAGGAACTTACAAGCAACCTTCCAAAGGCAACACTGCTCACACTTGCCCTAGAGACCCCAAACAGCAGTACTAGGGACACAACTCTCATTTTGACAAATGCAATTCTTGCAAAGACAAAATGAGGATGAAAACATAGTTAAATTAATTTTTATTTAAAAGTGATAAATTACAATATTAACTAAGGGGTATACAGTATGTAAAACAATTGTTGGAATTTATGGGGAAATCATCTGAACACTTGCAGAAGCTTGCGGATTTATAACCAGGCAACTGTCATGCTTCAAGTTTAAGGTTCATTGTCTTCATCACTTTTACATATCCAGTCCTCAGTACCATCTACCTCATTCCATAGGCGTGACACAAAAAAAGCACAACGTCAATGGTGCCTTCCACTTACCACCTCTGGCTTTTGTAAAAAACTTCCAATATTCGCAACCAACTCAGTATATACTTGAGAATCTTGCAGCAAACTCTATAACGGTCAAACATCCATTCAAGCTGTGCTCTTCTACCCTAAGTATAATCATCCCTGGGACTTCCATTCTCCATCACCCATTGACACTAGTTTGAACCCATGCTTAGATAGCCACATCAACTGTATAGTTTGAAAATAGACTAGTCCCTTACCCTGAATAAACTACAAATTTGCATTTGCATTGTCTCCACATGTCATTACTTCCTTTCTCATCCATAACACCATTGTACGCTCATATTCTATTGATTCACACCAAAGGTAAAAGCTTGGAAAAAGCTGTAATGTTATTTCATTTCCGATTCCGTTCATGTCATTTATTGCCTCATCACCTCTTAACTGTAGCTGGCCATCCATCAGTTTTTATCTAGTCACCTTTGGATTACCTTAAAAAGGCTGTGTTGCCTGACTGAAGATTGTCTCCTCAGTTAATTAATTTTATATTTTCTTGCATCTGCTAAATCCATTAATTTCATTACACTTGGCTTTAACTCCTTTCCATTGGAACACCTCCCTTTTCTGGCTGTTTTTTGAATCATCCAATCATAAGTTTTCACTTTGCAGTTAGCCTTGCTACTTTGCACTTGACCCTTGCATTCAGCCTCTCCCTTTTCACTCACAATCATCTAAGACTTCCCTATAGTATTTGTGGTTTTTATGTTACACCAACAACAAGGAAGACGCAGAAAGGGGTTTAGCATTTGCCTTCTGGAACAGAATAATTCCAGATTTGGGTATACCTCAAAAAATCATAAGTTGAAGAGGCCCAAAATTCACCTCTTGATTCTGGAGAAAAATTTAAAACATGTTGGGATCCACCCTAGCCTTTCACACTGCCTACCACACCCAGACGGGTGGATTAGCTGAAAGAAGGATACAAAAATTAGAAGATGTGCTTAGAAGATTTTTCTGTTTTGGACTAGAATACAAGGAAGTCAGTGGATACTGAAATGATCTTTTCAGGCTCTTGAATGACTTCCAGATTACTTCAAGAAGCAAAAAAAATTCCAAAACCAAAGAAGGAGCTTATATCTTGAAGAGAATCTGGATCCCCAAGATAACAATAGATAACATAAATTAAAACCTAGCTATGCTGCATCAAACCTCCCTGAATCTTAATAAAATGAAACACATAGAAAAAATAAATGCTGAAAAAGGTTTCAAAGATGCTTTAAAATATAATCAGCATAGATGTGACAGGAATAACAAAGAACCCAACTTGAAATTGTGGAAAAATTCCTACTTTCAAAAACCAACTTTAATAAACCAGCTGCTAATAGAAAACTGATGAATTAGTTTTTAGGAACATTCAAAATCCAGATAATTCATGGCAAGAATGCTTAAGAAGTAATCTTGAGTGAATATCTCCACAGGTAACACCTGTGCTTCCCTGTAAGCTTGGGAAAAAATTTCTACCCAAGAAGTCTAAATGACACTCCAATCCCTGTGTTACCAGTGGATACACAAACTGATAAATGAAAATTAAAAATCAGTGAGATGCTAGAAAATAAGAAAGAAAGATTCCAAATAAAATTAATCATATTTTACCTGGTCAGTTAGAAAGGAGGATCATTCAACAAATATGAATGCCTACTAGAAACAAAAACATCCCAGATGGTCCCATACACCTATGAAATTATGGAGATATAATAAGAAGAATCTTTTTTTAGATATAGAAATGCCTTCATGCAGCAATTTTTGTTCATTGAATGGATGAAATTTGATAAAGATCATCATATTGGAGGGACTAGGAACAGACTGAGTAACAACATGACGTGAGTTGAGAAATGAAAAGATAAAAAAAGAAGAAATGAAGAACAATTGGAAGCTTAAATGAGATAAGATTGAAATCATACCAGACAGTCAAGAACTTGAGAAGTGAATTTGGATTGAGTCAAATTGTGATTGAGTCGTCAACAGTGATTTGGCGACGTTGAGGATTTTACAGTGTTCAGTTATTGAGTAAAGAATAAGGAAACGGAAAATGAGAAAGAAACGTTAAGAATAAAGGAAGAGAAACAAAAGTAGAGTTTAAGTAAAGAATCAAAGGAAACTTAGATGGATGTTTGATGGAGAAAGCTGAGAGGCAGTCCGCCCCAATGAGATTGAGATGACACAAATAATTGGGTGAGGGAGAATCCCCTGGTGTATTCAGTTTGTCTGGGGACGCGCGGGTTACTATGTAACAGAATTGGGCGTCTGCGCAGGGAGCCTCTCATTGGATGATTGATTTGAAACCTATTAAGATTGAATTGAATTTATAGAGGACTTATAACCAACAGGCTGAGAGACAAAAAGAATCAAAAAAAGAAGACAGATCAGAAGTAGACTTTGGAGAAAGTGAGATAAACAAGAAAATAAAAGTGTTGAGTCCTACAGCGCTGATCAATGTGTGTGTTGTTAAATGAGAAAGCTTTGATTTGAGGGAGATCTGAGGACGGATAGACAAGGATAGGACAGAAAGAGGTAGGGTTCAAGTGGAGATGGGGAAGAACTATTCAAGGAATAGGGTCAGATGTGTTTGATGAGGTCTTGTTGGAGAGGTCTTGATCTTACCAGTCATAGATTGTTGTATTCGAGTCAAGTGGTTGATTCATGTAGGAATGCTAGTCGTAGATGACATTGAAGAAAGGAATAGAATTGAAAAGGAAGATAGAGATGGAAGAAAATAGAAAAAGGAGAAAGAAAAGAGAAGAAGAGGAGGGTAGAGAATGAGGAGAAGAAGATGAGATCAGGGTTCAATGGTGGTCTTCAGACTGGCGAGGAGAGTTTAATGCCGGGTATGTTGGGTCCCTGTCCTAGACTCAATGCGTATCCGCGCGCAGAGGCGCAGTCAGAGATGAGAGCGGGAGAATACCCAACACCCCTCGTGACTGGTAAGGTGATATTGACCTAGGGTTGGTTAGATTGAAGACGGAATATTGATCTTTGAAGAAGTTGGAGAGCTCCGACAGAGGTGGCTTTAGTCAACGGGTCCGCTATCATTTCATCAGTGGGAACAAGATGGAGATCAAACTTAGTAAGGGAAAAGTCTTTGCGTAGACCTTTAGTTTTGATGTCAATGGGTCGTGACTTTGAATTTGAGCCAAATTTTTTTATTTTATCGTCTAATCCTTTTTTGTCTATATATATTTCTGGTCTATCGGAGGAGGAGCCATTGATTTCACCTACAAGGTGAGTAACCCACTTCAATTCAAGGTAGCAGTTGAGTAAGGCGTTGAGTTCTGATTTGGTAGAGGAATATGTAATGTTCCGCTGTCTTGAGGAATTCCAGAGAACTGGGCTACCGTAGTGTAGAATTCTATATCCTGTTTGAGACTTGCGAGAATTAGGGTCATCACCCCACGTAGCATCACTATAGCCCAAGATGTTATCTTTAGATGGGTCATACTTCAGAATCAGCTTGAAGTCCCTAGTCGTCTTGAGGTACTTCCACACCTTGCGTACTTCTCTCCAGTGGGTGAGTCCCAGTTTTGCATTGAATCTTGCAAGACTGGAGACGGCAAAGGAGATATTGGGACGGGTATATTGAGAGAGATGGTTCAGCAGTCCGGTTGCAGATTGGTAATTAATGTTGAGTTGGAAGAACTGAGCATGATATTCTTCAGGGGCTGGTTTGAGATGGAAGTTCTGAGTGAGAGGCGAATTGATGTCTTTGCAGTCGGTAAGACCCAATTCTTCCAGACCTCTTTTGATATGTTTTGGTTGACTTAGAAATATGCTGTCCCCGTCAACTTGCATTAACATCCCAAGAATTGTATTTGGCGAGTGTCATGAGGAATTTGAGAATCTCTTCAAGAAGTTGATTTTAAACAAGTTAGACTTCCCTACCAGAATCAGATTGTCGACATGGAAGTAAAGGACTTCCCCTGACTTAGAGTTGAGGTATAGACATGGGTCGCTGGTGGATTCTTGGAATCCTTGAGATTTGATCGACGTGGTAAGCGTCTCGCACCAATTCTTGGGTGACTGGCATAAGCCATAGAGTGACTTTTTTAATTTGAGGAAGGGGGATTTTCAATTCTATCCTTCAGGGGTTCTGATTATTACAATTCCGTTCAGGGGAGCGTGGAGGAAGGCTCCTTTTACATTGAACTGGGTGAATGTCATTTGATTCTTCAAACAATAGATCAGAGCGAGACAAAGGGATCCGAGTTTCCCCGTTGGAGCCCAAGTCTCTTCAAAATCTACACCTTGAACCTGGTTGAACCCTTGTACGCATAGCCGTGCTTTATATTTCACGGGCTATCTGTGGCGATTCTCTTTCACTTTGAATACCCATGTTGTATTTAGTATATTGTTGGGCTTGCCTTAAAATTCTTCCCAGACTTCCTGGGTTTCAATTGAGTCAAGTTCTTCTTCAGAAGCTGCCTTCCATCTAGGCCATTCAGAAAATTTTTGGGCGGCCTTATACAAGGGTGGTTCATAATAATGGTGGAAACCATATCTTTGGGGTCTCTGGAGTTCATGCCTTGGACATAGATTGGGTCGTTGTTGCGGGGTTCAGGGTTGGAGTGGGAAGGAAGAGGAGGGGATTGAGGTATAGAGTGGAGAGAACCTTCTCAATCAGAGTCCGAGTCAGAGTCTTCCTAGACAGGTTCCCTGATTAAATATTGTCTTTCATTTGTGGAGAAATCATTCTTTTAGGCATCCAAGTCCGGTTGAGAAAAGATGTCCAAGCCTGGCGATTCAAAGAAGGGAAATTCATTGAGTTGATTCTTGAGGAACTTAACATGTATAGTTTCTACGACGGCTCCAAGTGAGTTTAGAATTAGGTAAGATGGAAGGTTGGGTTGAAACCAATCAGGATTCCTTCAAGACCTTTTTTGTCGAATTTTCTTCCTTTTTGCAGACAAATAGCAAGATAGATCACAGAATGACTCACGGGTTGTAAGTAATTAGCTGGGAGGGTCTTACCAAACATAAGTTCCCCAGGAGATGAGTTGTTACCTTCTTGAGGGATCTGATTTAACATAAAGCAACAACTGCGTGTCACTATATGCCAGTAATTCTTGGCTAAACGGGAAGAGGAAAAGGTTGCCCAGGTGGATTTGATGATCATCCTGTTAGCTCTTTCAGCTCGTCCTTTGTGTTGAGGATGGTACGGCTTGGAATTGCGGAGTTTGATGAAATTCTTTTTGGCAAAGTCTTTCAGGGTGGAATTCGTGAATTCTGTTCCTTTATCTGAGAATATTTTGGAGGGATAATAGTTCAGACGTTTATATTCAGTCTCCAGGATTTTGATAATTATCTTGGGAGTCTGATCTTTGGAGGTTAGGGGAAAACCTGCGAGGTAACCGGTGTAGTTGTTGACCAGAGTGAGCAGATATTGGTGGCCAGCCTTTGATTGAGGGGTAATCGGACCAACCAAGTCAAGATGAATTTGTTCTGATGGTTTGTCGGCAGGAGTAGAAGTATTGGAAGAGGGAGATTGGGTGATCTTGCTCCTGAAGCAGCTGTCACACTGAAAATTCCGGAGTTCATCATTGGAAAAACAATCCTTTAAGAGAGGCTTGAGTGTAGAGATAGATGCGTGACCGTACATTTTATGGAGATCAGATAGAGTCTTGGTAGAGTCAGAGGATTGATTGGCAACATTTGCAGTATTATTTTGGCCAGTTGATCTTGGTTTTTCAATGACAAACAAATTGTCCCTTATTAATCCCTTCAGCAAGATTTGATCTCCGCGAGTCACCTTGAATGTATCGCAAGTCTGAGAGAGGTTACAGCCTTTCTTTGCGAGTATTCCAGGGCTGATCAGATTGAAAATGATGTCTGGTACGTAGGCGCAATCTTCAAGGGTGACCACGAAATTAATCCACTCTAATTTGACTGTCCCAATTCCTTGTATTTTTAGATTGGCCTCCAGTTTTCTGGTCTTGATTTCTTTGGGCTCCTCTTGTAATTCTATGGACAAGAAAAACTTTAAATCATTAAAAATGTGAAAATTAGCCCCAGAGTCTAGGAGTAGATTAGGATTGTTATCCGAATTGATCCAGAGGCTCAGCAAAGCATGGTAGTTAATTGTTGGATTCTTCTTAAGCTTATTTTTCCACTCGTTTTGTTGTTCAATCCACCATTCAGGAGCAACTTTGGGATGGAGATGGAAGCACAAAGATTTAGCATGAGGCGCGTTGGGATCATGGTACCCCTCACGGCATCTGATTTTAACTTTCTTCTTGTCCTTAAAATTCCTTGTCTTGGTCAAGACTAATGAGACGTTGGTGGATGGTTTATTTGGGTTGGATTGAGCTTTTCTCTTGTTGTGGTATTGGATAAGATGGTTGAATACAACGTCCATTGTTAAGTTCTTTTCCACATGCATGATTTGTTGTTTGAGGTTTTCAAGTGTTGGGGGAAATTTGAATAGTAGAAGATACGCTAAGATATCATTAGGTAATTTGATCCCAACATCCGTCATTCTTGTTAAAGCTTTCCTCATTTTGGTGATGAAACTATTGATAGCGTTTTTGAAGAATACTGAGTGTAGGAAGTGATTGAATACTCTTGCTCAATTAGCTGTCTCTGAGGAGGCAAATCTTCTCGTAATTTTGGCCCATAGAAGTTTAGAGGATGAGATTTTTGTGGAGTTTACGACATTAGCGTGGGTGCTACTGTCAAGCTTAGATAGCAGTATTGCCCTGATTTCTCTATCTTTTTTTGATGATAGGGGGCCAGAATTACGAGTGATCGCGTCCATGATATCCTTGAGGTTGAACAACATGAGCATGTTGTCTCGCCAGATGGAGTAATTTTCTTTGTTCAAAGGGGGTATGGCGTTAACTGATGCTTTGAGAGCGACTTGATGGAAATAATTGTATGCTCCTGTTGGTTCTTTCATGGCTTGGTCAATTAGGTTTGTAGGTGAGTCCTTCGGCTTTTAACCGTATTAAGATTGAATTGAATTTCTAGAGGACTTATAACCAACAGTCTGAGAGACAAACAGAATCAAAAAAGAAGACAGATCAGAAGGAGACTTTGGAGAAAGAGAGATAAACAAGAAAATAAAAGTTTTGGTTCCTACAGCGCTGATCAATGTGTGTGTTGTTAAATGAGACAGTTTTGAGTTGAGGGAGATCTGAGGACGGATAGAAAATGATAGGACAGAAAGAGGTAGGGTTCAAGTGGAGATGGGGAAGAATAGGGTCAGATGTGTTTGATGAGGTCTTGTTGGAGATGTTGTCATCTTACCAGTCATAGATCGTTGTATTCGAGTCAAGTGGTTGATCGATAGAGGAATGCTAGTCGTAGATGAGATTGAAGAAAGGAATAGAATTGAAAAGGAAGATAGAGATTGAAGCAAATAGAAAAAGGAGAAATAAAAGAGAAGAAGAGGAGGGTAGATAATGAGGAGAAGAAGATGAGATCAGGGTTCAATGGTGGTCTTCAGACTGGCGAGATGCCGGGTATGTCGGGTCCCCGTCCTAGACTCAATGCGTATCCGCGCGCAGAGGCGCGGTCAGAGATGAGAGCAGGAGAATAACCAACAAAACCCCTCGTGGCTGGTAGGATTTCAAGGTAATTGAAGTGAGGATTGATGACTTGGAGGAGTTTGGAGAGTTGAGTTTGGGGTAGCGCTTTCCTTAGCCCGTCATCTATCATGCTTTCTGATGGTATGAGTTTGATTTTGAGGTTGTTAGCTTCCAGTTCCTCCCTAATTGCCTTTGTTTTTATGTCAATGTGGCGGGTTTTGGAGTTTCAGCCAGATTTTTTTAACTTGTTGTCCAAACCTTTATTGCTGATGTGATGTATGCTCGGTTAAATTGGTTTTGTCCACATTTCTGATACCAGGCCTCTCATACAAATGGCCTTGAGGAAAGAGTCGACGAGGGGATTGAGTTCCGCTTTGGTGGTTGAGTGAGTGACATTCCTTTGTCGGTAGCTTCTCCACGCAACAGGGGATCCAAATAGAAGAGTTAGATGCCCGGACTGGGAGTGCCTGGTTTCGAGGTCATCAATCCAGGTGGCGTTGCTGAAGCAGTGAAGTTGGGTATCTTGGTGTTTTATTTCCAGAACTAAGGAAAGTGACTTAGTGGCTTTCAAGTACTTCCAGAAACGCTTCACCTTGGGCCAGTGATTGATCCCGGGCTTTTTGCAGAATCAAGCTAAGCTTGAGACGGCATAACTGATGTCTGGTCAAGTCAGACATGTAATGTAGTTCATTAAGAACACGGCTGATCTGTAGTTGATGTTGAGCGCTTTGAACTCCTTGTGTTCTTCAGCCGTGGCGGGTTGTAAGTTGAAATTTGAGGTTAGTGGTATGGCAGAAGGATGGCAATTGGTGAGTTTGAGCTCTTCAAGCCCCTGATTGATATGGTTTGATTGAGAGAGAAGAATTTTGTTGTCTATTTTTAAGTATTTCATCCCTAGTATGGTGTTGGGATTGTGAGCTGATGAATTTGGAAAACGTTGCAGAAATTTTTCCTTGAAATTGTTGCTGAGACCTACTAGAATCAGATCATCAATGTGGAAGAAGATCATGGATTGACATTGAGTATTCAGGTAAAGACAGGGGTCTTAAGTTGACTGATGGAACCCTTGGCCGGAGAGCCAAGTAGTGAGAGTATTGAACCAGTTGAGAGGGGCCTGCTTGAGTCCGTATAGGGACTTTTTGAGCTTTAGATATTTTGAATTTCTCTTTGATCCTTTAGGAGTTTTGATGATGAAGATTTCCTTCAGGGGAGCGTGCAGGAAAGCGCTCTTCACGTTAAATTGAGTGATGGGAAGCAAATGATACAGCCCGTAGAGTAAGGCAATTCTGATATAGGCTGCCTTGCTGGTTGGAGAGAAGGTATCTTGATAGTCCAGGCCAAAGATCTGATCCAATCCCTGTATGCACAGTCAACTCTTGTAGACTAGTGGATCTCCGTGAAAATTTTCCTTGAGGCGGTAGACTCAAGTTGTGTTGAGAGGGTTGGCGGGCTCGGCACCGTCGTAATCTTCCCAAACTTCCATCTGTTCAATGGCGCCCAGTTCTGCATCTATTGAAAGGTCCCAATTCTTGTGATCTTTTCATTGCTTGGCCTGTTTGTAGGATTTTGGGATGAAATAGTGGTGATATCTGTAACAAACGGGTGGATTGAGCATTGAGCAATTATGTAGAACTCAAGAGGGAATTAGTTTGTTGGAAACCTCCTGTGACAAATGAGATGATTGGTCATCAGCAGACTCTGCAGCTTCTGCTGAGGGTAGACTTTGATTGACTAATTGAGGGTTGGTGGTTGTGACTGAGGAGGTTTCTTTGAGCTAGTTTGGAGTCCAAGAAGGGAAGATCAATGTCAAGAGGAGGGTTGATTTCCTGGGGGCTTTCTTCAAAGGGAGTGTGAGGAAGGGATTTAATTATTTTGATGTGCTTGGAGGAAGGGATTGTGTTGTCTGGCTTGAGGATGCAATACAACAGGAGATTGGGATTGAATCCTAGAAGAGTTCCCTCTAGTCAGCATTCTTTGAGCTTATGCCTGCGAGCCATCTTCAAGTTTAAGTACACCACCTTGGAGCCTAAGGGATGGAAATAATCCAAGGGCAGGGTCTTTTTTGTGAAGATTTTGTAGGGGGATTTCTTGTTTGCGTGTCTTGGAATTTGATTAAGCATGAGAGTGGATGCTTTGGATGCTTCGGCCCACAGATTGAGTGGTAATCTTGAAGATTGTAGGATGGTTCTGATAGATTCCGCAACAGTTTGATTGGCGCGTTTGACTCTTCCGTTGTGTTCATGATGGTAAGGTTCTGATATGATATGTTGGATGGAATTTTCTTGAAGGAAGGAGCAGAGTTCTTGGGAGTTGAATTCTCCCCCACCATCAGTACAGATGGTGGCGGGAAAGCATCCTAGTTTTTGTTTCTCAAACCTAAGAATGGATACAATTTGAGGACAAGCGTCAGATTTGGAACTTAGAGGAATAGCAGACAGGTACCCAGAATGGGTATCAATGATGGTCATGATATACCTCATCCCGTTGCAGGATTCCGGATTAATTGGACCCATCAAATCTATGTGAAGCTTCTCAAAAAGCTTGGAGGCCGGGTTTGCTTTAGTGTTGAATGGAGTTTTGGTGATCTTTGAGAAGACACAATCCAAACATTGAAAGCTGTCAATCAGGGAGTGAGGAATTTCAGGATACACATTTCTCAGTCAGTGAGGACTAGCATGACCAAGTGATTGATGAAGATAGAGAAATTTGTTGTATTTGATGGCTTTTTGAGTGAGATAACTGATCTTTGAGTTGTTTCCAATTGAAAGAGGGAGGTTGAAAGCAAAAAGGTTGTCTCGGATGAAGCCTTCAAAAGAAAGAGTTCCGTTGTGATGGACTTTGAAGGAGTTTCCATGAGCTGAAACTTAGCATTGTTTTCCAATACCAGGACTCCTGGACTGATGAGATTAATGACAAGATTGGGGTCAAAGAGACAGTTGGAGAGATAAATGAGGGAATTTCTCCAGGAAAGAACCACTTTGCCTTTCCCTTTGATAGGGAGATTAGCTCCATCTTTTCCAGTGCTGATATGTTCTCCATTGAAATGTTGTAGGGAAGTAAATTATTGAGTGGAGTTAAACATGTGGCACAAGGCTCTGGAGTCGAGGATAATGCAATGATTGGGATTCACCTTGTTGATCCAGGTGGTAAAGAGGGCATGGTAGTGAGCGACTTTGTTGATTTTAGGCTTCTTTTGGGATCTCCATTTGGCTTGAGCTTCTTTCCACCAGTCAGGAGCTAAGTGCTTGTACTTATGCCAGCATCAATCCTTGGGATGGTCGGTAACGTTGGGATTATGATATCCTTGTCAACAGTGTTGAAGTTTGGAGGAAGAGGTTTTGGAACTGTTAATTATGAGAGCGGTTTCTCTGACAGGAGTTTTGGAGAGTTTTGATTTGGATTCATTGTCAAGCTGCTTCAAGTGATTTAGAACTAGTTCAACCGTGATCTCCTTGTCTGAGTGCATAATTTGCTGACAAAGAAAGTGAAGTGAATTGGGAAATTTAAAAAGGATTAGGTACGCCAAGATGTCTGAAGGAAGTTCAAGTTCAATACCAATGTGAAGCATTTTCTTGAGAGAAACTTTGATTTCTGTGATAAATGAAGTGATGGCTTCCGGTTTAAAAGGATGGTATAGAAATTCATTGAAGACTTGGGCTTGGTTGGCGGTTTGAGAAGATGCAAATCTCTCCTTGATCATTTTCCATAGACCTTTAGCCAAGTTGATTTTGTTGGGGTTCACTACATTGTTGTGCATGATGGAGTCAATTCTGGAGAGGATGATTACTCAAGTTTCAAGATTGTCAGTGGGGCTTAGACTTTGAGTGTTGTTGTTGAGGATTTGTTTGTTGCCTTCAAGTTCAAGTAGAATAGTTATCTTGTCTTTCCAAATAGAATAGTTTTTTTCCGTCAGATTTGGGACAGATTTGAGAGCAGCCTTGAGAATGATTTGTTGGAAGCCGTCCATGCTGCCAGGTCCCTCCATGGTATTGAGCGGTTAGGTAGTCGTGCAATTTGGCTTTTAACCATGTTGATTGAATGAATGAAAGATGATAAAGATCATAATATTGGAGGGACTAGGAACAGACTGAGTAACAACATGACGTGAGTTGAGAAATGAAAAGATAACAAAAGAAGAAATGAAGAACAATTGGAAGCTTAAATGAGATAAGATTGAAATCATACGGGACAGTCAAGAACTTGAGAAGTGAATTTGGATTGAGTCAAATTGTGATTGAGTCGTCAACAGTGATTTGGCGACATTGAGGATTTTGCAGTGTTCAGTTATTGAGTAAAGAATAAGGAAACGGAAAATGAGAAAGAAAAGTTAAGAATAAAGGAAGAGAAACAAAAGTAGAGTTGAAGTAAAGAATCAAAGGAAACTGAGATGGAGGTTTGATAGAGAAAGCTGAGAGGCAGTCCGCCCCAATGAGATTGAGATGACACAAATGATTGGGTGAGGGAGAATCCCCCGGTGTATTCAGTTTGTCTGGGGACACGCGGGTTACTATGTAACAGAATTGGGTGGCTGCGCACAGAGCCGCTCAGTGGATGATTGATTTGACAATTTTCACCTCCAATTTTCCTGGGAGACACATGCAGCCCTTCCTAAACAAAATACAATCCAGAGCTGCATCAAGTCAAGGCCACAGCCAGTATACAGGCTGAAAGGTGTGAACTCAGCTTTCAGAGCCAAAATGACCACCAAAACCCCTGAAATAAGGGTTACAACATACATGGGAAAGGCATGCATATCTAAGATGCATTCCACTCCATAATACATGTCACAAAACCTACTGATAATTCAAGACAGACACATGAAAAACCTTCAAAAAGTAAATTAAAATTTTTGACCAAAATCCACTTTCACAGAAGGGTAATGTTAAATTCAAGGCTCTTTGAGTTTTGTACATGACTCAATGGGCCGTTTGGCACCCTAAACAACTCAAATTTGCTGTGTGGCATGCTACACGACTTAAATGGGCTGTGTGGCATGCTAAAAAACTCAAAAGGGCCATGTGGCAAGCTACACAACTCAAAGGGGCCGTGTGGCATGCTACACGTCCCATTTGAGTTTTTTGGCACGCTAAAAAACTAAAATCAAGTTTTTAGCCTCTGCTATATAATAAATAATAAAAAATAAAAAAATAATGAATAATAAAAAAAATAATCAATAATAAATAATAAATAATAAATAATAAATAATAAATAATAAATAATAAATAATAAATAATAAATAATAAATAATAAATAATAAATAATAAATAATAAATAATAAATAATAAATAATAAATAATAAATAATAAATAATAAATAATAAATAATAAATAATAAATAATAAATAATAAATAATAAATAATAAATAATAAATAATAAATAATAAATAATAAATAATAAATAATAAATAATAAATAATAAATAATAAATAATAAATAATAAATAATAAATAATAAATAATAAATAATAAATAATAAATAATAAATAATAAATAATAAATAATAAATAATAAATAATAAATAATAAATAATAAATAATAAATAATAAATAATAAATAATAAATAATAAATAATAAATAATAAATAATAAATAATAAATAATAAATAATAAATAATAAATAATAAATAATAAATAATAAATAATAAATAATAAATAATAAATAATAAATAATAAATAATAAATAATAAATAATAAATAATAAATAATAAATAATAAATAATAAATAATAAATAATAAATAATAAATAATAAATAATAAATAATAAATAATAAATAATAAATAATAAATAATAAATAATAAATAATAAATAATAAATAATAAATAATAAATAATAAATAATAAATAATAAATAATAAATAATAAATAATAAATAATAAATAATAAATAATAAATA
The DNA here is from genome assembly GCA_025617555.3 of Puccinia polysora. Taxonomy (NCBI): domain Eukaryota; kingdom Fungi; phylum Basidiomycota; class Pucciniomycetes; order Pucciniales; family Pucciniaceae; genus Puccinia; species Puccinia polysora. Next base: position 45,040,699 of record CM062632.1, read on the forward strand.
ATAAATAATAAATAATAAATAATAAATAATAAATAATAAATAATAAATAATAAATAATAAATAATAAATAATAAATAATAAATAATAAATAATAAATAATAAATAATAAATAATAAATAATAAATAATAAATAATAAATAATAAATAATAAATAATAAATAATAAATAATAAATAATAAATAATAAATAATAAATAATAAATAATAAATAATAAATAATAAATAATAAATAATAAATAATAAATAATAAATAATAAATAATAAATAATAAATAATAAATAATAAATAATAAATAATAAATAATAAATAATAAATAATAAATAATAAATAATAAATAATAAATAATAAATAATAAATAATAAATAATAAATAATAAATAATAAATAATAAATAATAAATAATAAATAATAAATAATAAATAATAAATAATAAATAATAAACAATAAATAATAAATAATAAATAATAAATAATAAATAATAAATAATAAATAATAAATAACAAATAATAAATAATAAATAATAAATAATAAATAATAAATAATAAATAATAAATAATAAATAATAAATAATAAATAATAAATAATAAATAATAAAGAATAAAGAATAAAGAATAAAGAATAAAGAATAAAGAATAAATAATATGGTTGTGTACAGGGATAGAAAAATCAAAATGCCCATTATGGGGGGTAAATGCCCCCCTGGGGTTGTGCGCATTTAGAACCACCGTTTGGATTAATGTGTGGGCCCTCACACGTTGGAGGCCCTACACAGCTCCCAAAGGTCGTGTGGGGCCCTACAGGACTCCCACAGGTCATGTGGGGCCCTACACAACCCCCACAGGTCATGTGGGGCCCTACACAACTCCCACAGGTCTTGTGGGGCCCTACACAACTCAAACAGGTTGTGTGGGGCCCTACACAACTCCCAGACAAATGGAGCCGTCACCAGGAAAAATCTGTTGGATCTGGTCAGCCGGTGAAATCACATCCTTTTGATGAGATGGTTGCATCCAATTGATTTCTAGAATGTTTCCATCATTTATAAACACAGCTTACCCTCAGTTTACAATTAGTTGCTTCATGTCAGCCTCCTGGATGCCAAGAACCTTGCTATCTTTTAGCTACAAGAGGTCATAGAGTAAATAATAAATATATTATTTAATAAATGCATCAAAAATCTGTAGAATATTTGGATTAATTTTATTGCAAGGATAATTCATTTGGTTATTGTTTATTGTTTTAAATCAATATGAATAAATTGATTGTTAAATATTTATAGAGGGGCCACAATTTTATTGGGGATCTTTAACACCTCTCTTCAGGGATTTCAGTATAAAAACACGTAGTCCTGGTTACTTTGGGCTCTTTACTTTAAAGAATATTTTACCCAACAATAATTTGTATATAAAATACAAAATGGAGTGGTAGGGCCTTGTAGCCAAGCTACCACAACAGAGAAAGGATAATAAGACTCACTGGTATGTTATGAAATCCTTTGGGTATCTGTTTGAGATGTGTACTGATGGGTTAAACCTGTATACTGGGGTCATAAGGTTGTTCAGCAGTTTTTAATTGATAAAAAGAGGTTTGAGGACAGATATTACTGATCAGAAATTGCCATAAATCATTTACTTATCTCTTATAAGTACTTGATTTACTTGGAACGGCGTCTGGATATGAATATTACTGGGTCTCTGCCCAACAATATTCTCAAAAGAGCTCTTTATTTATAGCTTTTGGAATCCCAATATGGTCCTTCTGAGGGTTGTAGGTGATCAAAGGGAGGGACACTAAGGCTATCAGGGTAAGAAGAGGTATCCTGTCATGTGTTCTGGGTGCTATAGCACGGGTAGCATCTAATTCCTCAAGGTATGGGACTTATTCTACCTTATAATAGACATTAGGACGTGTGAATAACACTAATCTGTCCTATTTATGTATTATTTAATTAATTATCCTTAGTAAATTTTTCCAGTAATATAATAATTATATTAATAGACATTTATGCGGACATTTTGATGTCAGGTAAGTTATCATTATATATTATATAACTGGAGTAAAAGTCATAATATTGATTTTACTCTTTATTTTCGAGTTCCAGTTGATTTATTAAGATAATTCCTTAAAAATATAATTCATGTGAATTCATGTAATATTTTTAAATCATTATTTTCCTTATTATGTCACAAAAATATTGATGTGTAGCAATTCTCATAAAAGTATATTAAAGTATTTTAATATATTTTTAGAAGTTGTCATTGTCTTTTTTTTGAAATTCTTGGTACTTTGCATTATATTAAGTAAAAAATACCTGTAAGGATTATTCATGTATTTTTATATAATATTATGTATTTTTAGACAGTTTACTATCCATGGGAATATTTATTACATATGTAGAAAGTTCCTGTGTATGTTGTAGCCTGTTTACGCGGTACCTGAGCCTCTCAGGCTGCCTGTCACTCTGTCAACCCGTAGTCCCGCAGCTGCGTACTTGTCATAGGCCCAGGGCTGCGTACACGACCTCGACGGTGTGACAAGGCTGTATCTCAGCCGCGCACGGGTGCATTGGCTGCCGCACCTGCGTGTGGTAATTGTGAAAAAACACATTTCCGTCCGTAACTCCTAAAATATACACAAAACCTCAATTCTGACTGAGTTTTAGGTGTGAAACCTATACGTGACAATGTGTGTGAATTATTTAAATGGCCAAAAAGCTCAATTATGGAGCCGTAGTATTTTGGTTTTTCTTTCCTTAATTATTTAAAAATATAAGGAGTTGGATTTCAAGGGTGGGGTCAGTGAGTGACCCTACCTAATCTTGGGTGGGTATTCCATTTTTGTAATAAAATTTTTGGTTTTCCTACCCCTTCTCAGGTTGATTGTATTATTATTATTTTATGTTATTTTTTTTACTTTTGCAGCTTGCTCCGCAATAGTAGCAAGCTGACATTCCCCCACTCCAAGATATGGCCATATCTGAAAAGAATCTGGAGGAAGTTGGGAGAAAAAATTAACTGCATATGTTCTTCAGTTCCTTTTGCTGGCTCTGTAGTTTCTGAGATGTATTGGTCCATCAGTTATATTTCTTTCTGGTAAACATTCATCTTTGTCTGCAGATTCTCTTTTGTATCTTACTAAGTATACTCTGATATCTTTTCCTTGTACCCTCTCTTTCTTATCTCTCAATATCCTGCTGAATTTCCCTTTTTCTTTTACAGGGTCAGGTTCTATTGGGATTATTGCTGGATGGAGGTTTCTGCGTTCTCTTGGTTTAAAGTGTTTGACTAGGCTAACAGGAAATACCGGATGTTTTCTTGATAATTCTTCACTCAAGATTACTTCCACAGCATTTTTGCCATGCATCTTCTTGATAACAAATGGTCCAACAAAGGCCGGTTTCAGTTTTCTGTTTCCTGGCAGGTTTTTTAAATTACTTGTAGATATCAAGATGAGGTCTCCTATCTTAAAGTCAGGTTCTTTATTGGATTTGTCCCATCTTTGTTTGTTGTATTCAACAGCTTCTTCCACACATTTCTGAGCATTATTATTTGCCACATCTATCATCTTCTTAAGTTCAAGAGATGTTGGATGAATAGTGGCTAAGTTCTAGTTTACGTTATTCCTAGGTAGTTTTGGAATCCATCCTCTTTCTAGTATGTAAGGAGCTTCTTTGGTAGTAGAATGTTTACTTCTGTTATAAGCCATTTCTAGGGCTGGGAGTAGCCTTACCCAATCATGGCAATAACCATCTGAGTTTTTGTATTCTAGACCAAAGCTCTAGAACCTCCTTAGAATATCTTCTAGGTTCTGTATCATCCTTTCAGCTAATCCGTCAGTTTGGGGATGGTTTGCTGTAGAAAATGCTAGATTAGTGCCCAGTATATCATGTAGATTCCTCCAAAATTCAGATGTGAATTTGGGGTCTTTGTCACTGATTATAATCTTGGGTATACCCACATCAGGTATAATTCTATTCCAGAATAGTAAGGCTACATCCATAGCACTATCTTCCTTGTGGTTAGGTAAGAATTTTGCCTTTTTGGAATATCTGTCAAGTATAACTAGGAAAGAGTTGTAAGAATGAGTACCTCCAGGGGGAAGGCCGGTGATAAAATCCATATTGATAATTTCCCACCTGATTTTAGGTTCAGAAATCTTCTGTAAGAGTCCAAACCTTTTTCCAGTAGTTTTATTAGATTTCTGGAAGTTTTGACAGCTAGTAAAATATTCTGTGGTGACTTCTTTCCAGTCTATCCACCAGGCAGTTTGTTTCACTTTCTCTAAGGTTCTTTCTGTGGATAAATTTCCTGATGAACAGTTGTCATGGCATTCCTGGAGTATATTTTGTATATTCTCTTTGTTGCTCAGTACTAATACGCTGGAATGTTGGTGTCTATAGTAATGGAGACCATCCCAAAAGGTAAACCTTCCTGCTTTAAAGGGTTTAAGTAGTGAAGCAGGCAGGCTATTTATCAAAGCTTCTTCTGGGGATTCACATTCCATAATATTAATCAGCAGCTTGATTTCAGTAAAGTAGCTATCTCTTACTAGGTTGAAGAAAGCAGTGTCTAATTCACATAAGTGGATCCCCATTATTGGAGCACTCAATGCAAAAAGATTGATTTTCAAGATAGGAAAGATATCTTGATCTTCAGGGTCATATTCTGGATTTTTAGAGTCATTAGGCAAAGCATTCCTACTTAGAATATCAGCATTCTGATGTTTAGCTCCAGCTTTATGCACTATAGTCATCTGTCGTCTATATTGTTGTATAGCAATTTGCCACCTGAGCATATGTCTGCTGGGGTTTTTCATGTTCATAAGAGTTCTTACAGCATTGCATTCCATGATTACTTGAAAATTGGTGCCTTCTAAGTAATAGTTTAGCTTCTCTAAAGCCCATCCTAGTGCCAAACATTCCAACTGACTGGCCCCATATCTCTTCTCAGTATCTTTGATCTGTCTAGATATGAAGATTACAGGTTTTTCTACTGTTTTTTCTTCTTCTATCCTTTCCTGATGTAAAGCAGCTCCTAGCCCTTCCATTCAAGCGTCAATGTATAGTTTGAAAGGCTTAGAGTAATCTGGTTGGATAAGTAGAGCAGTAGAGGTCATAGCTATTTTGAATTCCTCATAGTTCTTTAGTCTCTCATGAGTCATTTCAAATAGTGTGTTGTTGTTGCATACTTCATACAGACTTTTAGTTAGCATAGCAAACTTTGGTATGTATTGTCTTTAATAACTGCAGAAACTGATGAAAGACAGTAATTCTGTCTTTTTTTGAGGCATAGGTTTATTCATGACAGCAGCTATCTTATTTTGATCAGCAGCTAGAGTTATGCCAGAGACTATATGTCCTAAGGCTTTCAATTCTCCGTAGCCAAAGTTGCATTTAATTATGGAAACCCTTAGGCCTGCTCTGGAGATTGTCTGGAGTACTAATCTTACTTGGTTAATATGAGTATCCCAGTCATCAGAGTATATGATAACATCATCTATGTATACCATCATCCATCCTTGTCTGATGTAAGTTCCTAGAGCTGTATCCATTCTTTTCTGGAAGTGTGATGGAGCATTCTTTATACCAAAAGGCATCCTAAGATATTCATATATTCCCAAATGACAGATTATCCTCATTCACTTCCTGCTTTCAGGGCTTATTGGTAGCTGGTGGAAGCCTTTAAGCATATCCATAGTATTGATGTACTTAGCCTTGGAAAAGTTATGCAGAGCATGATCAATCTGGGGTATAGGATAATAATCTTCTTGAGTGTAATTGTTGAGCATTCTGAAGTCTCCTACCATTCTTGACTTGTCATTATGCCAAGCTATGATTACAGTTGTGGTCACATCTACCTGTTCATTATGCCCTGCTTTCCTTAATACTTGTAAGTCTATCAGTTCTTGGATATGTTCCTCAAGAGCCTTTCTAGACTTAGGACTAGACGGATAGGCTGGCCTTCTTAAGTTAGGAGGATAAGGAGGCTTAATGGTCAATGTTAATACCATATCATGTCCTTTAATATCACCAATAGGATGATCTTTAGTACAAAAAGCATTCTGGTTCTCAAAGCAGACTTTTAATATATCTTTCTTGTGTTCCTCTGAAATTTTCATATTCAGAGCTGCTTGAGAGAAATATTCTTGGTCAAAGTCTTCTAAATGCTTCTGATAAGTAGAGGAGGGGAAGTTAGACTGAATGGTGCATATCTTAAACTTCTTATCCCAATTACCTCCTACTGTGAAGTATCTTCCTCTACTCTGGAACACATCTATACCATATAGACATAAGGAATCATTACGCAGTATCAGGTAGTCACATAGTCTGTTGAGCAATACTACAACATCCACTTGTATTCTCAAAGATCCTTTAGTGTGAGGTAGTATTATAGGAGCATTCCATACTCCAATAGCATTCATGGTAGAGTTTCTAGAGCTGAACTTGGATTTTGGGACGGGTAAAAGGTGTTCTCTACAATTGGGGTCCCAGTTGTTTAAGAATTCAGCACAGACACATGAGCAAAAGGCTCCACTATCCAGTAATAACCTTATAGGTCTGTTTTTATACAACCCAGTTGCATAGAATGTTTGACCAGTGGTATAACTTTTCCCACTCATAGGTTTAACTGTTAATGGTTTGAAATCCATAATATGTCTAGGAACTATAGTAGGATCCCATTGTTGGGGCAGGCTAGAATCCCCATGGATGTTATTGATCTCTGAAGAAGTACCTATATCTCCTTCTATAACATTAACAGGGTTGGTCAAGATCAATTCACATTCACAAAGAGATCCTTCAGTATCAGCTATTTCTTTTTAGTTCTGATTCTCTTCAACCTCCTGTTCTACTTCCAAGACTGCTATCTTCCTTTTTGTTAATGGACAGTCTTGTCTCATATGCCCAGTCTTGTTACAATTCCAACAAGTTGCAGGCATCCTCTCTTTCTTCCTATTCTCATTAGGTTTCTTATTGTCAGAGGCATTTATCAGAGGAGGTTGTTCTCTGGTTTTGTTGATGGTATAGTTCTCTTTGGGTTTGGAAGGGGCTTTTTTGTCCAGCCCATTCATTTCTATTACTTCTTCTAACACATTGATTAGAGGGGGCAAGTCCGCATCCATACTCATCCTATATCTTACACTATGGTTAAGATTTCCAGGACACAGGTTGAGGAGTCTTTCATTTACTTCTGCTTTATCAGCATATGGATAGAAGCAATCCAATCTTTTCTTCTGTTCCAAGCAACATTTGTGGGGTTTGTCCTTGGAGGGGTCAAATGAGGAATTTTCGAAATCTTTCATCATTTTCCTTTTCCACATTCTAGAACCAAATTGTTCTTTGATCAGAAGTTTCCAAGAATTTGATGGTAAGGATCCTACTTCTTCTCTCTTACTGTTAAACCAGTCCAATGCTACTCCTTCAAATAGTCTGTGTAGCCTGATTACAGCTATAGCTTCTGGTAGGTCATAAGAGTTAATGGTGTAGTCAATAAATTTAATAAAATTTATATGATTGTATTCTCCTTCTCCGGAGAACTTGGGCCATTCAGATATAGGGGGTAACAGTTTCAGAGCTTGCTCCATCTCAGGAGTAGGACTAGTACTAAAGGTTTCACTCCTATGCATTCCTAATAAGGGTGGTGCATAAGGAGTAGTGTTTTGTCTGGGAGGCTTTGGTTCCTCTGTAGTACTCCCCAAGGGGTTGGTCAGATGGACTTTTAAGTCTCTAAGATCATTTTTTATCAGATCAAGTTGAAGGTCCACTTTGTTATTGAGCACATCCAATTTTTCACTAAGGAATAGAATAGAACTGTTAGTGGTGGTTGCCGATTCTTCTTTTAAGGGGTGGAAAGACATAATAAAATCTTCTTGGATTCCTGATAACATATTCTCAATTGTTTGAGTCTGTTTGATCCTACCTTGATGAATTTTCTCCAATAACTGTTCTGTGTGTTCTTTAATTTCTTCCATTCCTACCGTCTTTGTTTGGTTATTAATCAATTTGGCTACTACTGAGGTTAATTTATCCATTTGGTTGTAAACCCCATCCAAATTTTCACAAAAAATTTTGAAATTATGACGCATATCATTAGAAAAGGAATTAATTAAATCAAAGGTTTGTTTGGGCTCAGAATTAGAGGCTAATTGTTGTAAACCTTTTTCCACTTTTGAGCTAGGGATATTATCTGGTCCCTTCCTTTCTTTCCCTTTGGCTTGGGATGGGAAGAGGATCTCTTCTTTCCTGATACTTTGCCTTTCAGTTGGGCTAATTGATCCCAAGGATTCCACTTTTCTACGTAGGATTCTAACTCTTTCCTTGGAATTCTTTTCTGAAGAGCTATCTGGGTGGCTTTTGCCTGGGAGATTATCTTTTTCATAGATACCATGTCCTCCTTGGCTTGGGCTTCTTTGAATTCTTCCCAATATTTCACGTGCTCTTTGACTAAGTCTTTGATCCTGGCATCCTTGGCCAGATTCTGCTGGGGTGGCTGCAGGGAATCTTTTTGTAAAGGAGGGTGGCTTGATTCTGCTACTTTCTCCAGCTCTAGGTTGGAGAGGTCAGAATTGATTGGTGCTGCTCCTTGTCCATCAACATTTGATTGAAGGGTTCTAGTCCCTTCATGGTTGTCCTTACTGGTGGTCTCATGGTTACTGAGAGCTGTTGGCAAAGATCCATGGGAGTGAATTCTTCCTGAGGCTCTTGTGTTACGTCTATTCATTTTCAGAATAATATTTTTATAAGTATTTTACAGAAAAAATCCATAAAAATAAGTTTTATTTCAAAACTCACTTAAATTGATGTTCAAAGGTACCAAGACCTTATTGGGGTTAAATTTATCCTTAGTAGGTAATCCTACGGGGTCTTGGTGGGTTCCAATGAGGTCTTCACCTGCCCAATCAATATTTTCAGGGCGTCCAGAGATGTCTGGGACTTCCTGATCCAATAGATCAACTTCAGTGGCGGTGGTTTCTGGTACAGGAGGGTTCACTGATAAAAAAGTGTATTTTATTGGTTTAATAAAATATATTAATATTATTTTCTTTTTAAAAATAATATGGTAATGCAAGTTGTGTACTTACTTTTATATTTCAAAAAGTAATTTATATGGTATTTTTTCCAAGCTTTATGTTTTCTTAATAGAGCCTGAAAGTGGATACGCCTTTCAAGATCTTCTTTTTCAAGGAGTTTATTCAAGTGTTTACGTGCAGAAGAGATATTAAGTTTCTCAGCTTGAGTTATAGGTTTTAAACCAGTGGGTTTAGAATTTTTAATATATTCTTCTTTTCTTATTTTTAAAAGATTTGAATAATAGATTATTAATTCTGCATTGGTTTTTAAATCCACTGCAAAAGAATTTAATAATATATCACGGTTATAAAGTCAGATAAATTAATCTTTGATTTTCTTTTTTGTGAAAATTTCTGGTCCAAGGTATTAAATATAATAAAATAGAATATTTCCTGGCCAGACCCCCAATTGTCAGTCTCCTGGATGCCAAGACCCTTGCTATCCTTTAGCTACCAGAGGTGATAGAGTAAAACATAAATACATTATTTAATAAATGCAGCAAAAATCCTAAGAATATTTGGATTAAGCTTTTTTCAAGGTTAAGTAGTTTGGTTATTGTTTATTGTTTTAAATCATTACGAATAAATTGATTATTAAATATTTATTGAGGGGCTTCAATTATATTTGGGATCTTTAACACCTCTCTTTAGGGATTTCACTATGAAAACACGTAGGCCTGGTTACTATGGCTCTTTGGTTTAAAGAATATTTTACCCAAAGATAATATGTATATAAAATACACTATGGAGAGGTAGGGCCTAGTAGCCAAGCTACCACGACAGAGAAAGGATAATAAGACTGACTTGTATATTATTAAATCCTTTGGGTATCTGTTTGGGATGTGTACTGATTGGTTAAACCTGTATACTTGGGTTATAAGGTTTTTCAGCAGTTTTTAATTGATAAAAAGAGGTTTGAAGACAGTTATTACTGATCAGAAATTGCAATAAATCACTTACCTATCTCTTATTAGTACTTGCTTACCTTGGCACGGCGTCTGGATATGAATATTACTGGGTCTCTGCCCATCAATATCCTCAAAAGAACTCTTTAATTATAGCTTTTGGAGTCCCAATATGGTCCTTCTGAGGGTTGTAGGTGCTCAAAGGGACGGACACTAAGGCTATCAGGGTAACCAGAGGTATCCTATCATGTGTTCTGGGTGCTAAAGCACGGGTAGCATCTAATTCCTCAGGGTATGGGACTTATTCTACCTTATAATGGACATTAGGACGTGTGAATAATACTAATCTGTCCTATTTATGTATTATTTAATTAATTATCCTTAGTATATGTTCCCAGTAATCTAATAATTATATTATTAGAAATCTCTACGTACATTTTGATGTCAGGTAAGTTCTCATTATGTATTATATAACTGGATTAAAAGTCATAATATTGATTTTACTCTTTATTGTCGAGTTCCAGTTGATTTGTTAAGATAATTACTTAAAAATATAAGTCATGAGAATTCATGTAATATTATTACATCATTATCTTTCTTAGTATGTCACAAACATTTTGATGTAAAGTAATTCTCACAAAAGTATATTAAAGTATTTTAATATATTTTTAGAAGTTTTCATTGTCTTATTTTCGACATTCTTGGTACTTTGCATTATATTAAGTAAAAAATACCTGTAAGGATTATTTATGTATTTTTATATAATATTATGTATTTGCAGACAGACTACTATCCACGGGAACATTTATTACATATGTAGAAAGTTCCCGTGTATGTTGTAGCCTGTTTACGCGGTACCTGAGCCTCACAGGCCGCCTGTCACTCTGTCAACCCGTAGTCCCACGGCTGCGTACTTGTCAGAGTCCCAGGGCTGCGTAAACGACCTCGAAGGTGTGACAAGGCTGTATCTCAGCCACGCGCGGGTGCATTGGCTGCTGTGGCTGCGTGCGGGAATTGTGACAAAACACATTTCCGTCCGTAACTCCTAAAGTATACACAAGACCTCAATTCTGACTGAATTTTAGGTGTGAAACCTATACGTGACAATGTGTGTGAAATATTTAAATTTCCAAAAAGCTCAATAATGGAGCTGTAGTATTTTGTTTTTTCTTTCCTTAATTATTTAAAAATATAAGGAGTTGGATTTCAAGGGTGGGCTAAGTTTGTGACCCTACCTAATTTTGTGTGGAAAATCCACTTCTTTAATAATATTTATGTTTTTCCTACTCCTTCTCGGGTTAATTGTATTATTATTATTTTTAAGTTATGTTTGTTACTTTTGCAGCTTGCTCTGCAATATTAGCAAGCTGACACTTCACAATTTCTTCAATGATTTACTTTTTTTTTGGATGTAATTCCATTCTTTTTCCCCATTTGATATTCTAGCTTTCTCCTTCTTTTCTTCTTGTCTCACTCATGATTTCAATTGGTAGTCCCCAAGGTTTCTATTTTACTTTCTCCCAGATTCCATGTGGTTTCAAATTTTTTCCTCCCTGATTTCTTGATGATATCTCCCTGATTTCTCCCTGATGTCTCCCTGATTTCTCACAAGTTTCCATTTTCCACCCAGAAGGATAATCCCTCAAAATTTCCAGAAATGAAATAAAAAAAATTTTTGAACAAAATTTATCCTCATCATTCATAAAATTGCTTCTCACATGAAATTTCTGTTCTATCCACAGGTAATAGTTGATACATCAAATTGAAATTAACTTCAAAGAAAATTCAAAAAAAAAATATAACCAATTCATAAAAATTTCAATATTCCATAATTTTTAAATTTCAATTTCAGGAAGATATAATTTTGTTACTAGTATTATTCAATTTTGAGAGAAATATGCACAGTTGCTATCAAAAGCATAACAAGAAATGATTTTTTGTTCAATCCCATGTTTAAATTTGTAAACATTGATATGCTTCCAATCAACTAAAAAATCCCTGTCAATTTGAAATGAAGTCACTTCCCAGATGTAACCTGGTATGCTCCCATATGGCTCCACCACACTGAATATGGTTTTTATCTGACCCAATAAGGAGACTTTACACAGATTATATGACAAATTACTGTTTCCTGAATTTCATTCTGTTGTTCATAATGCCATTTTATTCCAATGGAGATGATTCTGATAGTTCCACAATGGTGATAGATCAACAGTGTTTTATTCATTAGCACTATTGATTTAATTGGAATATTGCAAATTTGTTGAAGAGATGGAATTCCTGAGATAATTGAGGAATTTGTAATAACCTTTGGAAATGATTTAGGTGTGTGATTGAATTTTAAATGGGGGATCATTCCAGGATTCTTGAAAGATGATTTAATTCTCTGGTGGTTCACCTCGTGAGTATATCAGGGACTTGAAATTTGAAATTCTTCAAAAAAATTTACATTTAGTAAGTGGTACTTCATCTGAGTTTAGTGTAAATCATATTCACAATTTTTTGTCACCACTGCACTCCTCAATTTCCACGCCCAGCCTTATGCTACCACTGCAAATACACCAAATCCGTCAATCTCAACCTGTCTGTTCATCCCTGGGGAACCCGGATCCAACTTGACAACCATCCGCACTCCACCTCCTTGAATTGGGGCTGGGGCCTCTTTCTGGTCTTCCTTTTCCATTCCTTTCCTTCCTTTTCCGGCTCTCTTTACTCCCACGCCTTGCTTCTTGCCTCAACCCTCACTCCCCAGTCTCACCATTCTTGCTCATCCTCCTCATCCAACTCATCCTCAACTACCCTTTCACCCAATCATATTCATCCTCATCCAAATCATCCTTGACAACCCTGAGCCTCATCCAACTCATCCTCAACTACCCTTTTTCCCATTGCTCTTGATCAAACCCTGTCATCTTCATTCAACCAATCTCAACTACACGCTTGCCCATTGCTCCCAACCAAACCTATCAGATACTTGATCAGATTTGAGGAATGAATAATCAATCCACTAACACCATTTCCTTCATTGATTCTGTCCCATTGTTTATTAAATCCGTTCTTCTTTGATCAGAATTCTCCTGAAACTTATTCACAACCTCAATTCCTTTTCACATCAAAATCTCATTCTTTTTCATTAAATAAATCATTTCATTTCTAGAGAAGATCCCAGGTAAGATCTCTCACTCTTCACCTTGTTTTCTCACGTCTTTTTCACTGGTCGATCTACTGTGATTTTTTTCAGTTTCATTGGTCATAGTTTTGAAATACATTAAACTCTAAATATTCAGGTTATCATGGTTAAAAGCCGAAAGCACTGGAGAGCAAAACCAAGCAAACAATCCCTACAGACCAATGGAATCTACCCAGAATCTCTTGAAAACACTCACCGACTCAATTCCTACATTGTCAGACTCCAATTTCTCCTTATGGCGATTGAAGATTCACAAAATTCTATCCCTCAAGAGCATCTCCCACTGGCTCAACTCATCCAAAACCAAAAAAATTCCCCCTGATGTGAAACTCAAAATCTTTGGATACCTCCTGGCGAAACTAGAAAATCAAACATACATCAATTTTGTAAAGGATCATCACCTCACCAATGGAATTGAACTTTGGAAATACATCAAAAAATACTAAGCTTCATCCCAAACTTCTAATTGGTCAAGGGTCTTCTTCAACTTCCTCAACCTAAAGTTTGACCCCAAGAAAGTTGAGAAGTTCATAACCAATGCAAGGGCATGCCTACTTCAGATTGCCAAGATTGGGATTCAGATGGACAATGATATAGTTGCCTACCTTCTTCTCTACAAATTTCCACCTCAACTTGATCATCTCAAGAAAACCATCACCAACTCACTTGGAGACACCAAAATCAATGGGGATCTTGTGCTTCAACACATCAATCAGGTCAAGAATGAAGTAGTAGCAAGCTCTTATGCATCAGCCATGTTGAATTGTAATGAGGTAATCAAGTGCAGGTCCACATGGCACAACCTACAGGCCAATCATGATTGCAGCAAATGTTGGTGGCTGTATCCTCACCTTTGACCCAATGCGGGAGGACAGAAAAATGGATTGGAATCCGCTTCATCCACTTCTACTTCACTACCTCAGAAAAAATCCTCCGCTCACCTAGCATACAACTTTGCAATGGTCAGTTCCCGTTCATTGAATTGAAATAGGATTCTCCATGACTCTGGGGCCTCCAACTGCATGTTCAACAATTCCAAATTCTTCTCAAAAATCCTCCCCAACAATACCAAAATTAAAACAGGAAACCCCAATGCTCCAATTCCCTCACTAGAAATTGGCATGGCAAAGCTGAAAACAAGTCTTGCCACCCTAAATTTACAAAAATTGCTTTTTGTCCCAGACCTAGCAATCAATCTTGTGTCACTAGGTCAACTGATTAGGAAAGGCTTCTCCTTATTTCTCCTCTCCTGAAGAAAATTTGTAGTCATCTTCAACGGCAAGAAAATCCTTACTGTCTCCATCAAGGACAATTTACTCTTCATTGAGGAGTCACCATCCTTGTTTTGCTACTTCCCTTGTTTGTTTTTCTCTCTTTCAACCATCCATAAACACTTCTGTCATCCCCACACCAAAAGAACTCATCTTATTTCCAAAGAATTTCTCAATGTCAAATGGGACATGATCAACTGTGTCTCATGCGCAAAAGGGAAAATAGCTTGACTTCCCTTTACCAATCATTACCACCCAGCACAACCCCCTTCAAACAAATACATGCAGACGTGTGTGGACCAATTCTTTCTTTCTGTTATCAAGTACTCTCTACTTCTGACGGACAACTTCTCCAAGTTCAAGGTGTGCAATCCAATTTAGAATAAATCTGACGTCACCAACAAGATTATCAAGTTTGTCAAACTCCATGCAAATCAGACTGGAAAGATGCTGAAAAACCTGCACTCATACAATGGTGGCAAATTTTTCAACCATTGACTTAGTTCCTTTCTTATTGAGAATGGTGTGAAAAATACCATGTCTGAACCTTAGACCCCTCAACACAATCCCGTTACCAAAAGGGGAAACCAATCAATTCTTGAAGCAACCCAAACAACCATGATAGACATGAAGATACCTCTTTTACTCTGGGATGAAATAATTACCAGCACCTGTCGAGTACTTAATATATTGATTTCTCCTGCAAAAGTAAAAAAATCTGCCTACAAGTTATGGACTGGCAAACCACCAAAACTTCACCTCATACGAGTTCTTGGATCAAAAACGGTGGTCCTCAATCAGTCATCCTTTTCCGGCAAGCTTGAAGAGAAGGGGTTGGAAGGAATTTTAGTTGGGTTTGACATGGATCTGAACTCGTATTGAGTCTATTGCCCAGGATCTTGGAACATTTTTTGTTCCAAACACATTAAAATTTTTATATGCCTCTGGCCCGCTGATTCTTCCCTTGATCCCCTCTCAATAATGGATTCTCCTTTTGACTACCTCCTAAACAATGATAAACTTCTCACTGAAATTCTCAATTTTAATCCCCCACAAATTGATACCTCTACCTCTCTCCCAAACAACACTCTCACATCACTTGACCCGTCTAATCCTCCTCCCTCTCTAAACTCTGCACCATCTGAAAATGACTCCAAAAATGATCACAACCTTCACAACAACCCAATTTCACTCCACGAGCCAAATGATGAGCCTCTTACAATCAATACAACCCCACCCAACACGCCGCCAACCCAGCCTTTCCACCTGCTCCGCAATTGCTTGACTCTCCAATGACCTCAAAGATACGGTTTTTTTGCCAGATCAGTTCCAAGAACCTATGATGAGGCTACCCAATCCAAAGATAGCGCTCAATGGATCCAATCCATGAAAAAAGAACTCAATTGGATTGATCTGATCAAGGTTTGAGAAGGTTCTCACACACTACCCAATGGCAAGAGAGCTCTCACCACTGTTTGGGTCTATTTCATCAAGGAGAAGCCTGACAACTTGGGCGTTCACTTCAAGTCTTGCCTTTTTGTTCAAGTCTTTTGACAAGTCAAATATTTTGACTATGGAGAGACGTATGCACCCACAGGCTCCATAACCACCCTATGCATCCTACTGGTTTTGCTCTCCATCACCACCTTACCATCCTACAAATGGATATCAAGTCCGCTTTCCTCCATGCTCCCCTTAACAAGGAAGGTTTATATCAAAACTCCCCTTGGGTATGACTCTCCTTTTCCATAATTACAACTGAAAAAAGCCCTCTACGGATTGAATCAGGCACCAAAAAGTTAGTACAAAACCCTGAAGAAGTGGCTGCTCAAACAAGGTTTCAAAACATCCAGCGCCAATTCCTGTCTATACATCAACAAATTCAAGCAGCTATATTTCTTTGTATATGTTGATGATCTGCTGATCATAGAAAACTCAGTTAAATTCAGGGAAATAATTAAATCCAGATTCAACATCTCTCACAATGGACCTTTGAGCAAGATCCTTGGTAATCACCTTGTGTGAACCAAAGAAGGTCTTGGGCTGCATCAACCACATCACATCAAAACTGGCCTCCTTGAGTTAGGCCTGGCTGAATGCAAACCTATCAACACTCTGATCACTCCCAATGTTAAGCTGTCCCCTTCAACAGGCAATGATCACCAGGCTTTTCTTCAACTCAACATCAATTACCGGTCCTCAACGGGCTTCCTCAATTTCATACCAGCAGGACCCGGCCCAACATCTCATATGCAGTCTCTAATCTATCTCGCTTAAACATTAGACCGGGTATGTCTCACTGGAAAGAGGCCAAGAACACATGGCAATACCTGAACACCTCCAAAAACCTGGCTCTTGGACTTCAGAACCCAAAGTTCCAGTACAACATCAAGGTCTATAGCGACTCAAATGGGGGGAATGACCCTGAAACTAGACAAAGCCACACCAGATATCTCATAATATTGTACTTATTCCCAGTTTCATGGCATAGCACCTAACAGCCCACATTATCCCTCTCCTTGATGGAAGGCAAACTCAAAGCCCTGGTTCTTTGAACGCAGGAGAAAATATGGCTCACTCAACTGCTGGAGGAATTGAACCCTTTGCTAAAACTCACCCAGTTTCATTTATTGATAATAAAGCTCTGAATGATCTAGTCAACCAGGAATCCCATCACAGAGGACTCAAACTTATTGACACACAGATAAAGTTGCTTAGGGAAAAGAAGGAAAATCATAATCTCATCACTAATCTCATTCACTCTAACATGATGTTAGCTGATTCTCTGACTAAAGCTGCTTTGAAAATTTCTGTCATCAACTTAACCTCTTCCATCATGTCTCCTCACATCTGATCACAGCGGTTTGTCACCACTGCACTCCTCAATGTCCACACCCCGCCTTATGCTACCGCTGCAAATACACCAAATCCTTCAATCTCAACCTGTCTGTTCATCCCCGGGAAACCCCGCTCCAACATGACAACCATCCGCACTCCACCTCCATGAATTTGGGCTGGGGCCTCTTGCTGGTCTTCCTTTTCCATTCCTCACCTGCCTCTTCCGGCTCTCTTCACTCCAACGCTTTGCTTCTTGCCTCAACCCTCACTCCCCAGTCTCACCATTCTTTCTCATCCTCCTCATCCAACTCATCCTCAACTACCCTTTCACCCAATCATATTCATCCTCATCCAACTCATCCTCCACTACCCTCATCCTCATCCAACTCATCCTCAACTACCCTTTTGCCCATTGCTATTTGTCAAACCTAGTCATCCTCATCCAACCAATCTCAACTACCCGCTCGCCCATTGCTCCCAATCAAACCTACCAGATACTTGATCAGATGTGAGAAATGAATCATAAATCCACTAACACCATTTCCTTCATTGATTCTGTCCCATTCTTTATGCAATTGGTTCTCCTTTGATCACACTTCTCCTTAAACTTTTTCATGACCTCAATTCCTTTTCACATCAAAATCTCATTCTTTTTCATTAAATAAATCATTTCATGTCTAGAGAAGATCCTGGGTAAGATCTCTCACTCTTCACCTTGTTTTTCCTCACATCTTTTTTCAATGGTTGATCTACTGCAATTTGTTTCACTTTCATTGGTCTTAGCATTGAAATAAATTAAACTTTGAATATTCAGGTTATCATTTTTGTATTCTGTATATTTTTGATTCAAAAGAACTCACACACCAGAAACATTGTTGCTTTTTAAGTTTCAAAATAGCCCATTCAAGCACTCATAAGCCTACGTAGCATGTTTGGGGCCTGGCACCCACATTTTTAAAAGCTCAGGGATATGGGATGCAAGATGATGATTTGGCTTTTGATTTTCCTCTGGAAAGAGCTTCTTACAAAGGTGGGGTTATTTTTCACACTACCTGGGGAAATAAGAACCATTTTGGGAGCTGGTATTCCAACTAGTGGCAATTTTGAAAAAAGTCACTAAATTGAAGATCTTCTCAACAACTGTTTCTGTGAATCAACATTCTTCAAATTGCATTGAAATGACAAAATACTTAATTTAGACTTTATAAGGAAGAGACCACTTTGCAGACTTGAGTCATCCTTTTATTGTTTCTCCAAGGTATTTTGGTACTCTTTTTCAATCAGATGGGATTAGAGTAATCTTGATGACTTGTTGAAGAGTTTTCAGCAGAAAACAATCAGACTTGAATTTTGATAAAATTGGAGGGCTTTGCTTGGGGGTATCACTAGTCCTTGGATCTAAAAATTAAACAGGTAAATAATATAATCAGTGAATGAAGAAGATGCCCACATTAATGCTTCATTAGTTTGAGCCAGAGTTCTTCCTCTCCATTTTCCTTTGGATTTTTGTATATCTTGAATATATTTCTGGACATATCTTTTCAAGTAACAAAACTCTCTAGAATCATTTTTTTTCACTTGGATATTCATTTTCTCCACTTTCATCTCTGTCATAATTGTATTCATCATCTGATGATTCTGGTGCCTTTTTCTTTATCTGTTTCCAAGAGGATTTTGGAAGTTTCAATTAAGTAACAGCATTATCTTTCAAGGCTCCAAGAATCATATTTTCCATTATGTCAAGGTTGGAAATTTTTGTGGCATCCCAATAAGGGAATTCATCCAATATTGAGTAATAGACACCATTTTCTTTGAAGAGATGATCTCTGTGTGATTGAGTTGCATTTAACCATGAAATTTCTTGAATTTTGTGCTCTGATAAATTTCTTGGTTCCCAATTGAAATGCTCAATGTCATTTATCTCAGACTTTCAATGGTAAAGAAGTTGCAAAAACTTCCCCCCAAATGACCCGTAAGTCCTATGATCTTGCGCATTGCAACAACATCTGCTATGAAAGTGAGTATAGCACCTCTGAGGGTAACTCCTGAAGGATTATCATAGGTCTTGGAGAAGTTTTGTTGAGTATTTTCCCACTCTAACCACTTGCTGCGCCTCTGCGCGCGGGTATGCACTGAGTCTATGACAGGGACCCCAACCTGTTTTTCTTACTTATACTTGGTCTCATCCCCTTTTACTAATCTCCATCCTTTTTGATCCTTTTTTGAACTCTTCCAATAATCTCTGTTCTTGATTGCCCTACTTTCCTATCTATCTTTCTTCTGTTTTTTTAATTCCCTTCTATTTCTATTTCTTCCTCCAATCTCCTTGACTCTCAACATACTCCATCAAATCACTCAACCCAATTACTTTTATCTCTTACTGGTAAGATGTTTTTTTCTCCAATAAAGCCTTATTGAACCCAGCCTGACTCCATACCATGACTAGCCTATCTCTATCTATACTTTAATCCCATCCCTTCTGTTTCCTCTGATTGTCTTCCCCTTCATAACTCTCTCATAACTCAAAGCTGTCTCATTAGGCAATTCTTATTGAGCTAAGCTTTAGGGTTCTACATTTTTATCTTCTTATTTCTTTATTTTTCTCTGAGGTCTCTTTCTGATATGCTTCTTTTTGCTCTCTCAGCCTCCGCTGGTTCTTAGTTCTCAAGAAGTATAATCAGATCTCATTACGGGTAAAAGACAAAAAAACTACCTAAAAATCTAATTGATCAAGTCATGAACAAACCAGCTGGAGCAAAAGACTACTTTCATCAAGTTGCCCTGAAGGCATCTGTCAATGCTATACCCCCCTTAAATGAAGAGAACTATTCTATCTGGCCAGACAAGATGCTTATGCTGTTTGACCTCAAAGATATTAAGGACGCTATCACTCAAAAGTCTGGCCCTTTGTCATAAAAACAAGATAGAGAAATCAGGGCAAAACTATTATCAAAGCTCAACAGTACCACTCATGCAAATGTTGTTAACTCCACAAAAATCTCTTCTTCTAAGCTTTTATGGGCTGAAATTATGAGAAGATTTGCCTCCTCAGAGAAAAAAAATTGAGAAAGGGTATTCAATCATTTACTCCATTCTGCCTTCCACAAAAATGCCATTGAGGGTTTCATCACCAATATGAGAAAAGCTATCACGAGGATGACTGTCAGCTTGCTACTATTGCAGAGAAAACTGCAAAAGTAACTAAAATAACATAAAAATAATAACAATACAACTAACCTAAGAAGGAGTAGGAAAACCATAAATATTATTACATAAATGCATTATTCCACCCAAAATTAGGTAGGGTCACTCACTGACCCCACCATTGAAATCCAAATCCTTATATTTTTAAAATAATTAAAAGGAAAAGTACAAAAAATTACAACACTACACGCGGAAATGTGTTATTCCCCTGCGTGGCCCCGCCAGCAGCAGCATCCCGCGTACTAGAGGCCCCCGCGCAGCTGATTTTGCCACGCACGCAGCGGATCCTACCCCACGCGTACACACGGAAATGTGTTATGTCACAATTCCTGAGCGCAGCCCCGCCAGCAGCAGGATCCCACGTACTAGAGACCTGCGCGCAGCTGATTTTGCCATGCACGCAGCGGATCCTACCCCGCGCGTACACGCGGAAATGTGTTTTGTCACAATTCCCGCACGCAGCCGGGGCAGCCAAAGCACCCGCGCGCGGCTGAGATACAGCCATGTCAACCCGTCGAGGTTGTGTACGCAGCCCCGGGCCTCTGAAAAGTACGCAGCCGCGGGACTATGGGCTGACAGAGTGACAGGGGGCTCAGATACTGCGTTAAAAGGCTACAACATACACGGGAACTTTCTACATATGTAATAAAGGTTCCCATGGATAGTAGACTGTCTAAATATACATAATATTATATAAAAATACATAAATAATACTTAAACATATTTTTATTTTTATATAATGCAAAGGACCAAAAATGTCAAAAATAATACAATGACAACTTCAAAAATATACTGAAATACTTTAATATACTTTTATGAGAATTGCTATACATCAAAATCTTTGTGACATACTAAGGAAGATAATGATGTAATGATATTACATGAATTGTCATGAATTATTTTTTTAAGTAATTATCCTAACAAATCAACTGGAACTCGAAAATAAAGAGTAAAATCAATATTATGAATTTTACTCCAGTTATATAATACATAATGAGAACTTAACTGACATCAAAATGTCCCTAGAGATGTCCAATAATATAATTATTAGATTTCTGGGAACATATACTAAGGATAATTAATTAAATAATAAATTAATAGGACAGATTAGTGTTATTCACACGTCCTATTGTCCATTATAAGGTAGAATAATTCACATACCCTAAGTAATTAGATGCTACCCGGGCTAAAGAACCAAGAACACATGACAGGCTAACCCTGGTTACCCTTCTAGCCTTAGTGTCCGTCCGTTTGAGCACCTAAAACCCTCAGAAGGAATTATCCTACTTTCTCCAGCTCTACGTTGGGGGAGAGAAGAAGTATTGGGGCTGTTCCTTGTCCATCAACATTTTATTCATGGGTTCAAGTCCCCTCATGGTTGTCATTATTGGTTGTCTCATGGTTACTGGGGGCTCCTGGCAAAGATCCACAGGAGGGAATTCTCCCTGGGCTCTTGTGTTACATCTATTCATATTGGATAAAATGTTTATAAGTATTTTTCTACAGAAAGAAACCCATAAAAATAAGTTTTATTCAAAACTCACCTAAGTTGATATTCAAAGGTACCAGGACTTTATTGGGATTAAATTAGTCTTTAATAGGTACTCCTATGGGGTCTTGGTGTGTCCCAATGAGGCCTTCACCCTTCCAATGAATATTTTCAAGGCGTCCAGAGATATCTTGGACTTATTGATCCAATAAATCATTTTCAGTGGTGGTGGTTTCTGTTATAGGAGGGTTCACTGACAATAGAAGTTTATTTTATTGGTTGATAAAATATATTAATATTATTTTAGTATAAATAATATGGTAAGAAAATTTTTATACTTAATTTTATATTTTAAAAAGTAATTTATATGGTTTGTGTTCCAAGCTTTATGTTTTCTTAATAGGGCCTAGAATTTGATACGCCTCTCAAGAAATTCTTTCTCAAGGATTTTATCTAATTGTTAACGTGCAGAAGAAATATTAAGTTGCTCAGCTTGAGTTAAAGCTTCCCAACCAGTAGGTTTGAAATTTTTAATATATTCTTCTTTTCTAATCTTTAAAAGATTTAAATAATAGATTATGAATTCTGCATTGGTTTTTATATCCACTGAGATAGAATTTAATGATTAATGACACTTGCAAAGTCAGATAAATTTATCTTTGATTTAATTTTACGTGAAATGTCTGGTCCAAGGTATTAAATATAATAAAATAGAATATTTCCCAATAAGGCCCCCAATTGTCAGCCTCCTGAATGCCAAGACCCTTGCTATTGTTTAGCTACCAGAGGCAATAGAATAAATAATAAATATATTATTTAATAAATGCAGCAAAAATCCATAAAATATTTGCATAAAGCTTATTGCAAGGTGAATTGGTTTGGGTATGGTTCATTTTTATAAATCAATATAGATAAATTTATTGTTAGATATTTTTATGAAGGTGCCACAGTTTTATTGTGGATCTTTAACACCTCTCTTCAGGGAATTCAGTATGAAAACACATATCCCTGCTTACTTTGGGCCCTTTAGTTCAAAGGATATTTTGCCCAAAGATAATATGTATATAAAATACACGGTGGAGTGGCAAAGCTTTGTAAACAAGCTGTCACAACAGAGAAAGGATATTAAAACCCACTTTTATATTATTAAATCCTCTGGGTATCTGTTTGTGATGTGCACTGATGGGTTAAACCTGTATACTGGGGTTATAAGGTTGTTCAGCAGTTTAAATTGATAGAAGCGGCTTGAGGACAGATATTATTCATCAGAATAAAGCCATACATCGCTTACTTATCTCCTATAAGTATTTGATCACCTTGGAAAGGTGTCTGCTGATAAATATAACTGGGTCTTGGGGTATCAATATTGTCAGAAGAGCTCTTTATTTATAGATTTTTGAGTCCCAATATTGTCCTTCTCAGGGGTACAGGGGCTCAAAGGGACAGAAACTGAGGCTATCAGGATAACCAGTGGTAGCGCTTTACGTGTTCTTGGTTCTGTAAGACGGATAGCATCTTATTCCACAGGGTATGTGATGAGACAACTCAAACAGCTGAGAAGTCCCAACTCAGCTAATCTGGTCGCTGAAGGGGAGGAAACCAATGAATCAACACCCGCCTCAGATCACGTGAAAAATCAAGACGAATTCAAAGACTCCGGTTTCTTCATCAAACCTGAGGCTACCTAAAGCGTTACATCAGCACCCTCAACCTTGCTAACTGAGCTCATCTATGACTCCGGCGCCACCAAGTCCATAGTTGGCAACCGAGGTCTGTTGTCTGAAGTGCGCAAATACAATAAACTGATGAATACGTACTGCGGTCAAGTTCTGTCAGCTTGCTACTATTGCAGAGCAAGCTGCAAAAGTAACTAAAATAACATAAAAATAATAATAATACAACTAACCTAAGAAGGAGTAGGAAAACCATAAATATTATTACAGAAATGGATTCTCCATCCAAAATTAGGTAGGGTCACTCACTGACCCCACCCTTGAAATCCAACTCCTTATATTTTTGAATAATTTAGAAAAAAGAACCAAAATACTACGGCTCCAGTATTGAGCTTTTTGGGCAAAAATTTTTCACACACATTGTCACGTATAGGTTTCACACCTAAAATTCAGTCAGAATTGAGGTGTTGTGTATATTTTAGGAGTTACGGGCGGAAATGTGTTTTGTCACAATTCCCGCACGCAGCCGCGGCAGCCACAGCACCCGCGCGCAGCTGAGATACAGGCGTGTCAACCCGTCAGGGTTGTGTCCGCAGCCCCAGGCCTCTGACAAGTACGCAGCCGCGGGACTACAGGCTGACATAGTGACAGGCGGCCCGGGTACCGCTTTAACAGGCTACAACATACACGGGAACTTGTTACATATGTAATAAAGGTTCCCGTGGATAGTAGACTGTCTAAATATACATAATATTATATAAAAATACCTCAATAATCTTTACACATATTTTTTATTTAATATAATGCAAAGAATCAAGAAAGTCGAAAATAAGACAATGACAGGTTCACAAAATATATTAAAATAATTTAATATACTTTTATGAGAATTACTATACATCAACATTTTTGTGCCATACCAAGGAAGATAATGATGTAATAATATTACATGAATTATCATGAGTTATATTTTTAAGTAATTATCTTAACAAATCAACTGGAACTCGAAAATAAAGAGTAAAATCAATATTATGACTTTTACTCCAGTTATATAATACATAATGAGAACTTACCTGACATCAAAATGTCTGTAGAGATTTCTAATAATATAATTATTAGATTACTGGGAACATATACTAAGGATAATTAATTAAATAATACATAAATAGGACAGATTAGTATTATTCACACGTCCTAATGTCCATTATAAGGTAGAATAAGTCCCATACCCTAAGGAATTAGATGCTACCCGGGCTATAGAACCAAGAACACATGAAAGGCTACCCCTGGTTACCCTGCTAGCCCTAGTTTCCGTCCCTTTGAGCACCTACAACCCTCAGAAGGACCATATTGGGACCCCAAATACTATAAATACAGAGCTGTTTTTAGGATTTTGTTGGGCAGAGACCCAGTAATATTCATATACAGACGCCGTGCCAAGTTAATTAAATACTTATAAGAGATAAGTAAGTGATTTATGGCATTTTCTGATCAGTAATATTTGTCTTCAAACCTCTTTTTATCAAATAAAACTGATGAACAACCTTATAACCCCAGTATACAGGTTGAACCCATCAGTACACGTCCCAAACAGATACCCAAAGGATTTAATAATATACCAGTGAGTCTTATTATCCTTTCTCTGTCGTGGTAGCTTGGCTACAAGGCCCTACCACTCCATTGTGTATTTTATATACATATTATCTTTGGGTATAATAATCTTTAAACTAAAGAACCCAAAGTAACCAGGCATATGTGTTTTCATACTGAAATCCCTGAAGAGAGGTGTTAAAGATCCACAATATAATTGTGGCCCCTCTATAATTATTTAATAATCAATTTTGATTTGAAACAATAAACAATAACCAAACCATACAACATTGCAATAAGCTGAATCCAAGTATTCTACGAATTTTTGCTGCATTTATTATATAATATATTTATTATTTACTCTATCACCTCTGTTAGCTAAAGGATAGCAAGGGTCTTGGCATCCAGGAGGCTGACAATGACAGATGTTTAAATTTAATTGCCTAATGATATCCTTGCTTACTTACTACTGTTCAAATTTCCTCCAAAACTCAAAAACCTCAAGCAACAAATTATGCACATAGAAAAGAACTTGACAATGGACTTAGTTTTCAACCATATTATCCAATACCACAATGAGAGAAAGGCCCAATCCAACCTTAGTAAACCATCCACAGATTTCTCACTAGTATTGACCAAGACAAGGAACTACAAGGACAAGAAGAAGACAAAGCTGAGAAACATGAAGGATATTATGATCCCAACGCACCTCACGCAGAGTCTTCTTTCTTTCATCTCCACCCTAAAATTTCTCCTGAATGGTGGATTGAACAACTAAACAAATGGAAAAATTAGAATAAGAAGAATCCAACCATCAAATATCATTCCTTACTGACTCTCTGGATTGATGCAGATAAAAATCCTAATCTACTCTTGGACTCCAGGGCTAACATTCACATCTTTAACAATCTGAAATTTGCTGTACGTGCTTGTCAGATTAGTTACAATGAATCCAGACGCCCGGATCAGTCAGTAAAGGTGCGCGCGGGGTAGGATCCGCTGCGTGCGTGGCAGAATTTAGCTGCGCGCAGATCTCTAGTACGCGGCAAACTGCTAATACAAGTAAGTAGGGGTATGTGATGTTGCGGGGCTGCGCGCGGGAATTGTGAAATAACACATTTCCGTGTGTAACTCCTAAAATATACACAACAGCTCAATTCTGAGTGAATATTAGGTTTAAACCCTATACCTGAAAACACGTGTGAAATGTTAGAATGGCTAAAAGGTGCCATACTGGTTTCTTAATTTTTTGTGCTTTTCTTTTGAATTATTTTCAAAATGAAAATACTTGGATTTCAAGGGTGGGGTCAGTGAGTGACCCTACCTAATTTTGGGTGAGGTATCCATTTCTTCAATAATATTTATTGATTTCTCACTCCTTCTTTTGTTAATTTAGATATTCTTATTTTTATAGTTTTGTGTTTCTATGAAAGGTTTCTCTGTACATAGTAGCAAGCTGACATTCCCCCACTCCAAGATATGTCTATATCTGAAAAAAAATCTGGGTCAATGCCTTCTGATGACTCTGTAGTTCCTTAGGTGTATGGGTCCATCACGGATATTGTGTTCAGGTAACCATTCATCCTTATCATCTGATTCTCCTTTGTATCTAACTAGGTAGAGTCTGACATCTTTTCGATTGATCCTTTCTTTTTTATCTTTAAGGATCTTGCTAATTTTTCCTCTGTCTTTTTCAGGTCCTTCTGCAACAGGTATTTCAGGTGGAGGAGTATATTATCCATTCCTTGGGTTGTAGTGTTTGATGAGACTTACTGGGAAGACTGGGTGTTTTCTAGAAAGCTCATCACTAAGGATTAATTGCACAGCATTCTTACCATGAAGTTTATTAATGGTGAAAGGTCCAACAAAAGCTGGTCTAAGCTTTATATTTCCAGCTCATTTGGTGAATTTGGTGTTAGAGATCAAGACTTGATCACCAATCTTGAAATAAGGCTCCTTATGGGTTTTATCCCAACTTTGTTGGTTATACTCCACAGAATCGTGGAAAAACTTAACAGCATGTTTATTGGCTTTATCTATCATGTTTTTGAAATCAAGTGATCCAGGGTGAATATTTTTTAGCTGGTTATTAAGGTTATCCTTGGGTAATTTAGGAATCCATCCTCTTTCCAGGATGTAGGGTGCTTTGTTAGTGGTAGAGTGCTTACTACTTTTGTAGGCCATCTCTAGTGAGGGTAAAAGGCTAACCCAATCGTGGAAATAACCATCAGAATTCTGGTATTCTAGCACAAAGCCACATAATTTCCTAAGCATGTCTTCCAGGGTCTGAATCATTCTTTCAGCTAAGCCATCCCTCTGAGGGTGATAAGCTGAAGAGAAAGCTAAGGTGGTTCCCAGCATGTCATGAAGATTTCTCCAGAACTCAGAGGTTAATTCAGGATCTCTGTCACTGATAATGATCTTGGGAACTCTAACATCAGCAATGAGTCTCTTCCAAAGTAATAGGGCAACTTCCATACCAGTGTCTTCCTTGTGATTAGGTAGAAGCTTTGCTTTCTTGGAGAACCTATTCATGATGACTAGGACTGAGTTCAAGGAATAGGCTCCTCCTGGTCCATGTTGATGATCTCCCATCTTTTCTTGGGTTCAGCAATCTTTTGCAGTAGACCAAACCTTTTCCCAGTGGTCCTGTTGGACTTCTGACAAGTTTCACAACTGGTAACATACTGGATAGTGGAGACTCTCCCATTGATCCACCCAGCAATTTTTTTAACCTTATCTAAGGTTCTATCAGCAGATAAATGGCCAGATGAGAAGTTATCATGGCATTCAACCAGGACATGTTTGATATGGTCATCCTTAGTTGAGACTATAACACTTGAATGTTGATGCCTGTAGTATGCTAGACCATCCCATATGGTGAACCTTCCGGCTTTGTATGGTTTCAAGAGTGTTTCAGGTAGGCTATTGATCAATTCAGATGGTGGAGAAGTACTTTCCATAATTGTGATCAGAGTTTTCATTCCAGAATTGTAAGATTCTTTGATTGAGTTGAAAAAGGATTCATCCAATTCACAAATTTGGATTCCCATTATAGGAGCTTCAACTTTCAAAATGTTAATGTTAAGGATAGGGAAGATATCATTATCCTCTGGGTCATAAGCAGGGTTACTTGGGTCATTGGGTAAAGCAATCCTCCTCAAACCATCAGCATTCTGGTGTTTAGCACCATCTTGGTGAACTATGGTCATCTGACCTCTGTACTGTTGTATGGCTATCTGCCATCTTAACATGAGCCTACTAGGGGTCTTCATGTTCATCAAAGTCCTTAAGGCATTTCAGTCAGTAATCACTGTAAACTTGGTGCCTTTCAAGTAGTAATGAAGTTTTTCCAGAGCCCATACTAAAGCAAGGCATTCCATTTGGCTTGGACCATACCTTTTCTCAGTATCCTTAACTTGTCTGTATATGATGAGTATGGGTTTTTCCACTGGTTTGTCATCCTCTATGACTTGCTGGTGTAATGCAGCTCCTAGCCCTTCCATACTAGAATCTATATAGAGCTTCAAGGGTTTAGAATAGTCTGGCTGAATCAGTACTGGAGCTGAAGCCATGGCCATCTTGAGTTCCTCATTATTCTTAACTCTTTAATGAGTCATTTCAAACAAGGTGGTGGTGTTGCAGATCTCGTACAGACACTTGGTTATTAGAGAAAACTTTGGTAAGTACTTCCTATAGTAGCTACAAAAGCTAATAAAAGATAGGAGTTCAGTTTTATTCTGAGGCATTGGCCCATTCATTACTGCTGCTA
Source organism: Puccinia polysora (assembly GCA_025617555.3). Classification (NCBI taxonomy): domain Eukaryota; kingdom Fungi; phylum Basidiomycota; class Pucciniomycetes; order Pucciniales; family Pucciniaceae; genus Puccinia; species Puccinia polysora. The sequence continues at coordinate 45,069,692 of CM062632.1, forward strand.
TTTTATTTTTGTCAGCAGCTATGGTTAGTCCAGAGACAATTTGTCCTAATTCTTTGAGTTCTCCGTAGCCAAAGTTGCACTTTTTCATTGATACCTTTAATCCCATGGCAGAGATGGGTTTGAGGACTAATCTTACTTTATCAAGGTGGGTATCCCAATTATCAGAGTAAATGATAAAATCATCAATGTAAACCATCATTCATCCTTGTCTGATGAACAATCCTAGAACTGCATCCATCAGGAAATGAGAAGGAGCATATTTTATACCAAAAGGCATCCTTAGATACTCATAAATTCCTAAATGACAGATAATTCTCATGAATTTCCGGCTATCAGGGCTGATAGGTATTTGGTGAAAACCTTTCAGAATGTCCATGGTAGTGATGTACTTAGCTTTTGATAGGTTATGCAGAGCATGGTCAATCCTTGGAATTGGATAATAAACAGCTTGGGTTTAGTTGTTCAGCATTCTGAAATCTCCAACCATCCTTGACTTATCATTATGCCAAGCTATAATCACTGGAGTAGTGATATCTACTTTTTCATTGTTTCCTACTTTCCTTAAGACTAGTAGGTCAACCAACTCTTGGATTTGAGTTTCCAGAGAAGCTCTAGATTTTGGACTAGAAGGGTAAGAAGGTCTCCTGAGGTTAAGTGGGTAAGGAGGCTTAATGGTTAGAGTCAGAATCATATCATGTCCTTTGATGTTACCAATGGGGTGATCCTTGGCACAGAAAGTATTCTGATTTTCAAAGCATACTTGTAGGATGTCCTGTCTTTGTTCTTCATTGAGCAGAGGATTCAAAGCTGCTTGAGAGAAGTATTCTTGATTGAAACTCTCTAACTGTCTTTCATAAGTTGAATCAGAAGTTTGAGAGTTGACATGGCATATTTCAAACTTCTTGTTCCATTCTCCCCCTATGGTGAATTATCTACCCTTGCTTTGGAATACATCTATACCATACAAGCAAAGAGAATCATTACCAAGGATAAAGAAATCACATACTCCGTTTTGGAGCACTACAAATTCAATGTTCAGTTTGAGTGATCCTTTAGAGTGAGGGAGTATGATATCAGAGGACCATACTCCAACAGCATTGAGAGAAGCATTAAAACTGCTGAACTTAGCCTGAGCTACTGTTAATAAGTTCAGTTTCCAGTTTGGGTCTTTTTTCTGCAAATAAGTTGAACCAACAAAAGAGCAAAAGGCTCCACTTTCCAAGAGTAACTTAACAGGGGAACCTTGGATCAAACCAGTAGTGTAGCATGTTTTGCCTGAAGTGTAACTTTTACCAGCAGAAGGTTTTAGAATCAAGGCCTTAGCCTCAGAGATTTGGTGAATCTTCATGTTGGGATTCCATTTTTGAGGTAAGTTAGAATCCTCATTTACAGAATATATGTCTAGAGAAGAATCAATACTTCCTTCAATAACATTGATGGGGTTAGTGATCATCGAATCACACTCAGAAAGTGATCTGTCAGTATCATCAAGGTGGGGGTCAGGATTATCATATTCTTCTCCTTCAATAGGATTAATTCTTTTCCTAGGTGGAGGACAATCAGGTCTTACATGTCCTGTTTGGTTACAGTTCCAACATACTTTTTCCTTTGACTCTGGAGTCTTCTTGACCTCAAAGGTAGTTGGATTAGTGGCAGGGGATTCCTTAGTTTTGGAAGTATACTCTTTCCTGTTCCTAGTATTTTGTTCTCTGGGGAGTCTGTTGACTCTCTTATCTATACCATTCATATCAATAGTCTCTTCCAATACACCTATCAGGGTCAAAAGACCAGAGTTCATAGGCACCCTGCACCTTACACTGTGGTTGATTTGTCCGGGACATAAGTTGAGAAGTCTTTCATTGACTTCTTCTTTATCAGAATCCGGGTAAAAACAGTCTAACCTCCTTTTCTGGTCTAAGCACCACTCATGAGGTTTGTCCTTGAATGGATCAAACTGGGAGTTTTCAAAAATTTTCATTGTCTGACTTTTCCAAATCCTAGTACCAAATTGTACTTTGATCAGTTCTTTCCAAGAACTCCAGGATAAAGATGAAATTTCTTCCCTTTTATTGATACACCAATCAAGAGCCACTCCTTCAAATAGTCTGGGTAATCTTACCACAACTATTGTATCAGGAAGTTCATAAGAAGCAAGGGTATAATCAATAAATTTAATGAAACTGACATGTTTGTATTCTCCTTCTCCAGAGAATTTAGGCCATTCAGTAATGGGAGGAATTAACTTCAAAGCCTGTTTTATTTCAGCAGTAGGACTGGGTCTGAAAGGTTCATTCCTAGTTTTCATGGTTCTTGGAGGGACACTAGGAGTACTAGTGAACCTAGCAGATCTAGTTTCTTCCAGGTCAATTACTGGGGAGTTAGTAGAGTTGATTTGAAGATCTCTAACATGATTCTTAATCATACCAAACTCCAAATCAAGTTTTTTCTTTACTAAATCAATTTTTTTAATCAGGTGAACTGAAGGAGTAGGACTAGTTTTCTTAACTTCTTCCTTAAGCTGGTCTATGGTTGCAAGGATATCTTCCTGAAGAATTGATTGGTTATCATCAATATGTTTCATCAGATCCAACTTACTAGATTTTATACTATCCTTGATTTGTTGTATTTCTAACTCATCAATTCTCATGGTCTTAGACTGGGTATCAATCACTCTGAAAATACTCAGACTCAATCTGTCCAATGGTTGATAAACTTTGTCAAAGCATTGGCTAATAATAGTAAAATTGTGAGACACATTTACAGAAAAGCTATTAAGAGCTTCTACATCTAATTGTGGTACACCTTTTTCCACTTCTGGGCTGGGGATATTATTCTGTCCCAATCCTTTGGGTTCCTTAGCTTCTGATGGGCTGAGGACCTCTTCTTTTTGGGCTCCTTTCCCTTTAACAAAGCTAACTGATCCCAAGGATTCCAGTTCTGCACGTAGCCTTCTACTTCTTTCTTTGGGATCAGCTTTTGCAGAGAAATCTGAGATTTCTTTGCCAGAGAAATAGCTCTTCTCATACCTGGCTGATCCTCCTGGGTCTGAGAAAATTTGAATTGTTTGCAATAGCTCACGTGCTCTTTTACTAATACCTTGACTCTTTCCTCCTTGGTTGAGTCCATCTGGGGTGACAAAGGAGAACTGGTATCCTCCTGGGATACCTTGTTGGGCACTGGGCAGTTCTCCAACGCTCTGTTTGTCAAGTTGGTGGCCACAGTTGTCGCCATTGTTGTCCCGCGTGACGCTATGGTCATGGGTTCGAGCCCCCTCATCGCACTCGCAACTGGAGTCCTTGCGCACATGGGTTCCTCCAGGAAGAGATCCATTCAATGGGGCTCTACCTTTTGCATGGGTGTGCGCCTGTTTTGGTACATAGCACCAAAATAAATGAGTAAGTCTTTTGACAAAAATTTTGAGAAAAGACTTAAAAATATAAAAAAATAATATTTTTTGTGTATTTATATTTTTATTAATTTTTTTATATATATTTTAGCTCACTTAAATTTAAATTCAAAAGTACCAACACTTGTTTGTGATCAAAACTGTCCTTTGGAGTTATTCCAATGGGGTCTGAGTGAGTTCCAATCAGATCCTGGGATAAATCCAAGGGTAAGTCCAAGAGTACACTGTCTGGGACGTCCTCTAGGAGGTCCTGGTCACTGAGATTACCAAAAACCAAATCCACTTAGATGGATAAAGAAAAAAAAATATAATTTAAATATTTTTTTTTTACTTGGCAAGATGATTTATTTAGAAAAATAATCACTTTTATTAGTTCTGAATTTTTTTTTATCTTCAGGATTATTTAATTTATAAATATAAAGCTTCCTTTGATAAATTTTCCACTCCTTATGTTGCCTTAATAAATAATTGAATTTTATAGTTGTTTCAAGCTCAATTTCTTTTTCCTTTATAACCTTCTGTTTATAATACAGCAGTTTTTCTTCTTGTTTCTCAGGAGTTATAATAACAGGGACAAAGTTACGGAGTTTTTCTTCCTTTTTCTTTTGAAGAAGGTTCAAATAATAATTGATCAATTCTCCGTTGGTCTTAAGATCCACTAGAGAAACAAAGGATCAAAAATATATGTTATAAGTATTTTAGCTTATTTTAAAAAAATAGACTGGTCCAAGGAATAAATAATCAAAGATTAATTATTTCAGGATATTTCCCGGCCAGACCCCCAGTTGTCATCTCTCTGATACCAGGAACCTTGCAGTAATTTAGCTACAGAGAGTGATAAAAACTGGAATAATAATAATTATTATTTCACCAATAAACGCTTAGAGGCTCAAATAAATAATATAATAAGAGCAGTTGCAAGGTTTAATTGGTGTGGTAATAAAAGGTTTTCAATATGTATATAAAAGAGGGGCCACAGCATTATACTACTGGGGGTCTGTTGGAGTCAAAATCTGCTCTTATGCAGACTGCCATTGAAGGATTCTAAGTCTTGGTACTGAAAGCCTGAACAGCATTGTCAAACAACACATCAGGTCTTTGCAGCCACATTTAAGCAAACCCTTGTTGAGTGGACAGGCACAATGGCCCATCCGGCAATGGCGCACTTAGCTTAGTGGTTAAAGCATCAATCATGAATGATGAGGTCATGGGTTCAAATCCCATAGTGCACAACTACATTTTGGATTCTAACAGGGTCTTTACAGACAAAGCAACCTTTCTTCAAGGGGCCTCCCTAGGCAGTTTAAGAACCTTGGAATGAAGATGGGTGCCTTATAAATGGCTTATTCCACTAATGGCCAGGAATAACAGAACAAGGGACTAGACAGGAAGGGAAACACTCAATCTGATCACTTTACCACGAAAATCCTGCAATTATAGGAAGGGTTTCAGAGAAGATGGGGTGGATTTCCTGACTAAACTTCAAGGGTTGATTGGTTTCAAGAAATAAATAATAATACTAAAGACTTGGTCATAAATCACTTGCTTACATTCTTCATAATCACATGACTAACAATGACACAGTGTCTGATTCATAATCATAATTCCTGGTAAACTGATGATGGAATAATAGGGGGTATCAAAGTTAACCAAACCCGCCATTTTTTAATGGCGGGTTTCAAACCAAATCCGCCATTTCAAACCCGCCATTAAAAATCAAAAAAACCCACTTATTTCAGATCAGACGTGTCAAAGTTAACCTGAAATAAGTGGGTTTTTTAAAATAAAGTATTTAAATGCTTCCACAACCTGTCCGCGTCATACACCCCTGTCTTCCCACCTCCTTCTACCTCCGACCTCATCGGAAAATTTTTTACCCCCACCCTCATCATAAAATTGATTGACCACTCTCATCACTTTATCGCTCTCATCTCTTGATCACTCTCATCCACTTCATCGCTCTCAAAACTTCATCACTCTCATCACTTAACCACTCTCATCACTTGATCACTCTCATCCACTTTATCACTCTCAAAACTTCACCACTCTCATCACTTTATCGCTCTCATCACTTGCGTAGCCCAAACTCTTTCAAATGGCCCCTCAGCAAACCTCCCCCCACAACTCCAACACACCCAAGAGAACATCGCCAAGGAACTCCACAAAAAAAAATCCTCCCCCATCAGCTTCCAAGGGCTCAAATCAGCTCAAGAGAGCTGATCACATCATCCTGGTAAACTGGCTGAAAATTCCCTCCAACTACAATGCCTGCTTTGGATCCAACAACGAAACACGTGTTGGCCAACCTCAATCCTCTAAGGTCAATGGTTATCTCCTGATGGCCAATGAACTCAAGAACAAAACAAAATTTAGGCTGGATCTGTCATCCAAACAGATGAGGGAGCGGTTCAAAAACTATTGAGCCAAGTACAAAAAGGCCCACTCCATGTCTATCTCCACTGGCTTTGGTATCACTGACTTGGACAAAGCCAAAGGAATCAACTCAGTGGTTGATAAGTTGGACTCCATTTGTCCTTTTTATATTCAAATGGATGAAATCTTCGGAAAGAAGGCCAACATCACCCCCCTAGCTGCTTTTGATGCCCAACAATCCAATTCCGTTGATGCCGAGGACTTGGCTGGGGATGCTCAGCCTACCAACGGGGACCTTGATGAAACCTTGGCTTTGGAGTGGCCCCCATCTGATGACGAGGAGGATATTTAAACACAATTGGCTCCAATCACTTCTACTTTGGTATTGATTGATCAGTCAATCCTGACCTTGGACCCCTCACTTCCTTCTTTTGATTGCTCTCTTCCTGGGGCAGAACAACTGGAGAACTTTCCCAATGAGGAGGATGTTATTCCTGGATCACCGTTGCCATCAACATCTGCTCAAGTAAGGAACTAAATTGTTTTCGATTCTGTCTGGTTGCTCCTGACTGATTTAAATTGTAAAAAAACAGGCTCATCCATTTTTGATTGGCCAAAAACTCAAGCCAATGGGGCCTCCCACATCGCCTTCAAATACTAGTGAGGACTTTCAGACTCAAACCTCCTCTGCCAAGGGTAAGCAAAAGGCCTCCAATTCCATCAATGTCAACCCCAAAAGTCATCAAAAGAGGAGAAACACTTCCAGTTTTTTGGGCTTTGAAGAAATCATGGAGAAGCAAGATTCATGTAAGTTGATTAATTCAATATTGTTGCTTTCAAAATCATGCTCATTGCCATTCCCCTCCAAAAAACAGTGAAATCACAAATTGAATCAGATAAACTTCAGTTTGAAAAGCAAAAGTGGGATCGCCAACTGGCCATGGATGGTCAAAAGCAGCAAGCCAAGACTTTGGCTAATCAACAAAAATTGGATGCTGAGTGGAGGTTGAAACAAGCTGAGCTAGAGTTTCAAAAAGAGAAAAAGGAGAAGGATTGGCAGCACGTGCAACTGGAAAAGGAGAGGGAACAACGGGCAAACAAAAAAAAAGATAAGGTATCAGTAGCTTTGGCTTGCATTGGCAGTGGTAGATTGGTACAAGAAATACAGCAGATTACTCAAATGCTGGGCTTGTAAATATCTTTGCATGGATGAAAGAAAAACAAATTATTTTTTACTACAACAATGTTTGAGAGCATTCTTAACCCCACCAATATACAAATCTTTTTTGTTTTTATTGATATTTTTTTCTCTACAGTAAATTTGGCCGTTTTTCATGTCCCTACAAGTGCTCTGAGTTTTTTTATTAATTTGGAGTGACATCACCATTCTGGTATGGGTTGCTGTGTCCACAGCTGGAAAGGTACAGTGCTTGTACTTGTTAGCCGCCCAAACCATTTTGACTATACCTTTTTGCTTGAAATCAATTCCAAAGCCAAGGTCAGGAAAAACAAATTGACCGTCCAAAACTTGATATTCATGCGTATCTTCAATAAGTCGACCATTTGATTTTTTTGTTGGGACCACAAGTAAAAAGGAATAGCCAGAGATGTTGCCTTTGTCAATATGAGGAGAATTGTAAAAAGAATCCAAGGTGAAAGTGAGGTGTGGGGAGCAATCAAAAGGTGTAGGCTTGGAACAAAATTCTGACAAAGAGAAAGAGGGGATGTTGCTGTCCTTCATGGTATCATGGTTTGATTCAAATGCAAGTTTGGCCAAATTACAAAACATTTTTCCTAAAATTTGGGATACTTTGTCAGCCTTCAGGTTGAGGACAGCGTACTCTTGAGGAGAAGATCTAATGAATGATTTCTTGACATAAAGTCCAAATAACTCCAAAGGGTTCATCCATTTTTGCCAACCAATCGCCCACATTTTTCCACCCCAAGATCTTCAGGGACCAACTGGGTTGACAAATTTTTTTGAACAGTGAAGGAATGTTGTCACAAAGTTGATATCTTTCTTATCTTGCTCAGATAGTTGATCCAAAGGCACAAATTCAATGACGGCAACCAGAGCATGGTGATCAGATTGGTTGAGAACAATAACTTTTCCATGGTGGAAGAAGTGGAAAGCCCCAATTGTCTGTTTTGCTTGCTTAAATTCTTCCTGGGTGGGTTTTTGAGGGTTGTTTTTCTTTTCAGCCATGATAGAAGGGTACAGATCCAAAGTGCATAGCTTTCGTCTTGACCAGGAAAACTTTTCCTTGATCAAGTCATCAGTCAATTCCAAAGAAATTTCTGAATCCCTCATTTGAGCCCTCCTTTTTCTACGATTCCTCTGCTTTCCACCTCTCTTTATGTTTTTCATACCATCTCCTTCCATCTTTCTCCCTCCCAGGCACTTGCTGCGCCCAAGGTGAGGATCAAGGTGAAATTTGAATGGATTTATAACATTTTTAGTTCGGTAGGCAGTGAAGGAATTGATAGATATCAAAAGAATAGAATTAGCCGGGGAGGTGTGGTAATGATGAGAAGCCACGGCTGGCATCATACTAGGCAAACCAGACTTTCCCAGGACATAGCTTGGTTGGTGTAAGACTTGAGAGAATGTGTTCTGGCAGAGCTAGAAAACCTAAAAAAAAAAAGAAACAAAAACAAAGAAAAAACAGTGGGAAAGTCAGTTCCTGTAACCTAAAAAAACCCTGCATTGATCGGCCCAAACATTTGGCCAGTCAATCGCGAATCAATCGCTTGATTGATTGCCAATCAATTTCCCGATCAATTCGCAATCAATCAAGCAATCAATTGGCAATCAATTGCTCAATTGCTTGATCAATTGCGAATCAATTGGCAATTGATTGCCCAATCAATTGGCAATTGATTGCTCAATTGATTGCGAATCAATCGGCAATTGATTTCCCAATCAATTGGCAATTGATTGCCCAATCAATTGGCAATTGATTGCCCAATCAATTGGCAATTGATTGCCCAATCAATTGGCAATTGATTGCCTGATCAATTGGCAATCAATTGCCCAATTGATTGGCAATCAATTTCCCAATCGATTGGCAATTGATCAAGCAATCAATTGGCAATCAATCGCTTGATTGATTGGCAATCAATTGCTTGATTGATTGGCAATCAATCGCTCAATCAATGAGAGGAGGAATTGGAGGAGGGGAGGGGCTCACCTTGATGGATTGAGAAATGGATTCAGGGGGGACTAAAGGTTGAATGATCAAAGGATCAGCAACTGGTGAGGGGAAGGAAGAGGGAGAGGGTGGAGGGGGCAATCAATTGAGCAATTGATTTGCAATTGATTGCTCAATCAATGAGAGGAGGAATTGGAGGAGGGGAGGGGCTCACCTTGATGGATTGAGAAATGGATTCAGGGGGGACTAAATGTTGAATGATCAAAGGATCAGCAAATGGTGAGGGGAAGGAAGAGGAAGAGGGTGGAGGGGGCTTACCAGGATTAGGAGGAGTGGATTCAGTGAGTGAGGTGAGATGAGGTGGTGGTGGTGAGTAAGGTGGTGGTGATGAGTGAGGGGGTTTGGTGAGGAGGAGGCAGGGTTTGACCGGTGAGTGAGTGGGGTGAGGTTGAAGGGGTTGAGTGGTGAGGGGGAGGGGGGTGGCATTTGGTGAGTGGAAGGGTTTGAGGTGGAGTTGTTTTTGGATTCAAGTCCACTAAAAAAAAAATAAAAAAAAAACTCAGCCTATGAATCTTGGGTGAACAACCAAAACCAAAAAAATACGGTGAAGGGAATTTATACCAATTTCAAAATCAAAAATTACTCATCAAAGAGAGCAAGGGTGAGAGGAAGAATCCGCTCTCTCATAGAAGAAGATGAGGGACCAGATGACACAGGGATGACTTGAGGCGGATCAGGAATATCATCTTGGAATATTTTTTCCCATTCATCTTTGATGTTGGCCAAAAGGTTGTGAAGGATTACACAAGTGATAATCCAGTTGATGAAGAACCTCATATCTTTGGAACATTGGAGCTGGTTTTGCATCTCCCGTAAGCTGGCCCATCTTCCTTTCAGAATTCCTATGGCATGCTCAATCCAAACTCGTGATTGGGCAAGATGATAGTTAAAATTGGTTTTTCCTTGATTATTGGAAGAAACATTCTGGTATGCTGGAACTAAATATTTCCCACTAGCATAAGCCAAATTGGCCAGAAGGTATTGATCTTGGTCAAAGTAGATCTCTGGTTTTTGGGCAATCCGCATCCGATTGAAAACATATGAATCATGACAAGAACCTGGAAGGCCAGCATGGAGGGAGATGAACTTCTTGTTGTTATTGCAAACAATTTGTAGTGCCAAGGAGTATCTGAAAACAAAGAGATGGAACATATTTGGTCAGTGTGTGATCCAAAGTTTTATCAGAGCAATTGGAAAAGAAATGAATCAATTGCCTTTTTTTACAATCAAAATAGTGGTTGCCATCTAGGTTGGGTTTTTGACTGAAGGGGATGGTGGTTCCATCAACAAAACCAATGCAACCAGGAAAGCCTTCTGTCTCCATTACTTGAGATATCTCCTTGCGTTCTTCTTTGGTTGGCCATGAAAGGACAGAGCGACAGAAAGATAGGATAGCAATCATGACTCTTTTGGTGTATAAGTCAATGCTTCCGTAACTGACTGAGAATAGATTTTCCAATTGATGGATTGCTTCTCCATTTACATTTGACCCCAATCTACAAAGAGCAACGGCAAGTTGGATGGCTGGATCGCATTGAGGATTGCAAGAATTGCTCTGGAAGATGTGGTGGTCTTCAATCATTGCCAAAAGTTTCATGAAAGAAGGCAACAAAGTTTGGAACAGTCGCTGGAAGCTTAAGTCAGGGACGAGATGAAGCTTTTGCCTTTCATACATAGGGTTATGGAGAGTGTGTATTCTTGGAACCATGTATTGCTTTGCCAACAGAGAATTCAAAGCTAACCAAGTTGATTCCAAATTGGAGTCTGAATCAGGGTCTGAATGGGAGTCAAACAGTAGCAAAAGTTCAGTCAGCTTTTTTGCGTTTTCAACTTGCTGGCGGGATGTTTGATTGGACATGTTGAGAAAGGTGCTGAGTGATGTGGGGTGATGAGATGATGATGGGATTTGTGTGAAGATGGGTATGTGAAGGTATGTGAAAAACAATAGAGATGTGTGTGATGCGATGGAGATGGGACTGGTATGGATTTGCTGATGTGAATGGGTGTTTTTGATGTGATGGATGGTGGATGGATGATGATGCATAAATGGCGGGTTTAATGGCGTGTTTGATGATTGAAATCTGCCATTTTCATGAAACATGCCATTTTGAAATACACCAGTTAGGGGGTATTTGTATTTCAGAAACCCGCCATTAAAAATGGCCGGTTTTGTCAAAAAAAATGGCGGGTTTCTAATGGTGGGTTTGCTAACTTTGATACGCCCTAATGGATCCAAAGAGGTCTGTATAAATACCTTTTTGGGATGATTTTGAGCTTCTCAGGGCGCGTAGAGAGGTCTCTGCTCATGGGCTGAGGATGGTAACCAGTCAGAGCAAAATTAGCACGTCGGCCACTTGGTGCTGTTAATCAGCTGACCTTAGATCTGCTGGATTTCTGTACTATTTTAGCAACAGGATCTGTTAATCTATTATGGCATAAATTTTATCATTCTGCACTCATCCTTTATTTGTACTATTATTATTTCTTTAAAGTCATCAGACGTGGAATTTTACTGATTTTCTAACATCTGCTGATCACATAGATAATTTTTAATAATTTTTATGAACACTCCTTGTAGTTTTTCGTGGTCTTCAAAGATCAGAGTCAATGATTTACGTGGTAATCCTTGATCTTTAATTTATTATTAACAAATGTACTAAACTTAATTTTTATTCATTTTAATTAAGTTTTGATCCTTTTAGATTATTAATAATGCATATTTCAACTTATTACATATGCTGGGCAACCCTCATTAGGTTTTTGCTCTTTTGAGCAGTACCTGGTTGTCAGACTAGTCACGACCAATCCAGATGCGGGGATCAGTCAGTACAGATGCGCGCGGGGTAGGATCCGCTGCGTGCGTGGCAGAATTTAGCTGCGCGCTGATCTCTAGTACGCGGGAAACTGCTACTACAAGTATGTAGGGGTATGTAATGATGCGGGGCTGCGCGCGGGAATTGTGACATAACACATTTCCGTGTGTAACTCCTAAAATATACACAACACCTCAATTCTGAGTGAAATTTAGGTGTAAACCCTATACGTGACAACACATGTGAGATGTTAAAATGGCAAAAAGGTGCCATACTGGTGTTGTAATTCTTAGTGCTTTTCTTTTTAATTATTTTAAAAATGTAAGGACTTGGATTTCAAGGGTGGGGTCAGTGAGTGACCCTACTTAATTTTGGGTGAGGAATCAATTTCTTCAATTATATCTATTTATTTCTCACTCCTTCTTTTGTTAATTTAGATATTCTTATTTTTATAGTTTTGTGTTGCTATGACAGGTTGCTCTGTACATAGTTGCAAGCTGACATTAAAAGTTTTTGGTCTTTATGTCACTTGATTTAACTCAAAATTGGAACTGGATGGAAAACTTTGTGAAGCTTTTGATTGTTGGGATTTGATTTTTCATATATCTTAATTTCACTGGAGTTCAGAGTTTCATTGAAGGATTGATTTGGTTTTCATCATTGTTGTTATTGAAGTACCAAAACAACTGATAAAATATGACTGGGCTGTGTCATAGTATTGTGATTACCTGGTGATTACCAGACTGTTTGGTCATAGCTATCAGATTTTTTAGTCATAAACTTTCACTTTCCATTTCACTCAAATATATTATTTTAATTTTTCCTTATTCATTTTTTACTCAACAAAATGTTATCCAATCATGCATTTAGTCTACATAAACACTGGTGCTCTAAAGTGGAATTGATAATCCATTCCGCCAACCAATCAACCAGATCTCCTCTTTCCTCATTTCCTCACATCCATCATGCTTGCAATTAAAAGTTCCTTTCATTCATTTCTCATCACCTTTTGTTCCATCAGAGCTTAAGCTCTTTTTATTTTTTAAACGTTTAAAAGCCTATGTTCAAACTGAGCCAACAATCTTTCTTTCAATTGGTCCACCTTCAATATTCTCATCCTTGAATCTGATCTTTGACTATTTTGGCGAGGGGGTGAGATAGGGATGATCCTTTTCAGTAAAAATTAAGCTCATCCCATCCATTCACTTTGAGGGTAGGCATCACCATCTCATCAAGTATCCAATTGCTACCCTCACAATCATCTTGTCAACCTCCATCAGCCAAGCCACTTTCAGCATCATCAAGCTACAGGCAACAAGTTTGAAGAGTAGTTTATCAAACTCCTACCTGTTTTTGGTCTTGTTGGACCAATGGCGCCAAATAAATCGGATTGATGGTGTTGGATCAAATAAGTTGATTGATTTATTTGAGACTAGGGACCCACTAGATTCAACCAATTACCTCAATTGCACCCTAAATTAGGCTTGTTTTCATGATGGAAAGCAATCATGACCAAGTTAAGAGCCTCTGAGCAAGAAGTCAACAGTGGTCACAAATCACCAGAAGTTGATTAGTTTCATTCTTTTAACATACAGTCTATCAAGCACATTTGGGTGCCTGGCAAAGCCCCAATTGTCATGAGCCAATTTGGGGTTCCATAGGTTCCCAGGGCGCTTGATAGGGTAGTTTTTGGGGGGGTCAAATATTGGCGCCTACTCAAGCTTGTTTTGACCCACATCAAAGCTTTACGCACCCCCCCCCCACTCATTGGCAGTTTTGTTTCAAGTTCCGTTGGTGATTCAATTTTTGGCCAATGATTCTTGTTTTTGTTTCTTTCATGAGATGGACTCAAGGATGCCATTGATATTTTTGGGTTTCTTGAATTGGTTGTATTGCTCAAGAAAGTCAGGTCCTTTGACAGTGAGGAGGATTGGTTCTTGAAAACTTTTTGATGATCCAGATCTGATGATAGGATTTGATGAAGGGTCTAAAAATTTCTGGTCAAAACTTCACTCAAATGGTCTTTTCTCAATGGTCTGGGTTGAAGGAGAATCCAATTGATCAACTTCCTGGTTGGTTTCTTTTATGTTCTTTCAATTCAGACCAAGTGTTTTGGATCTCTTCTTCTCCTTCTTCAGTTTGAGATACTTAAACTTTGACTTTGATTTTAGTTTTGGAGCCTCCAAGGATGGTAGGGGAATTGTATTGGCACCCATGAGACCAAGATTAATTCAAAGCTTTTGTTTTTTTTTTGAGAATTGGTTTTGAGTGATCAAAAATACAATCATGATCATCTATCAGGTCCCTTTTGGTTGTATTTGGTTTGTGTTCTCCATTTTTTAATTTGACTTGGTTGATACCAAAAGGAAATTGTCTACCAGAAGATGGTTGGGAGGAATTCGGTAGATGATGACTAGTCAAATCAAGCTGTTCCTTGCGGCCTCAAGGCAGGCACTGAGTCTGGCAAGTGAAGGATGAGATTTGGTGAGGTTCTATTCAATAATATTGTTTGTTAGAGGAAAAGAGCCCAAAACTCAAGCTGAGCTTGTTGGGCAATTCAAGGTTGTCATCCAAGAGGCAATAAATGAAGAAAAAAGTTAAAATTTCTTCTCTCATGTGAAAAATACTATAGATGCTGTCTTGAGATGCAGCCAATTACAGTCTCTGTGTTAGCAGATCCCTGAATATTCTTGAATCATTTCTCTTTCTTTTTTCTTTTTCCATTTCTTTTTCTTTTTTTTTTTTTAAAAAAAAATCATTTATGTAGCATTTTTTTAAAAAAAAGGATATTGCATGTGAAGAAAATTAAAAACATGAAACTGAAAAAAAAACAGGTTTTAAATATAATTTTGAAATGAAAAGTAAGGTCAATATTGGCTAATTTGCCAATCTTTGATTGGCGCCCAAACCAGGTTTACAAGGCGCAAATTGAACTTGACTGCAAGCCATGTCACAGTTGCATTGGTTCCCAAACTGGTTTGCCAGGGGCCAATATGGATTTGTTTGGCGCCAATTGTTCTTTGAAAAAATCATTTAAGTTTACAAGGCCCCTAAACGCACTTGATAGACTATACTATTTAATTTCAAACATTTGCCACTTGCTTTCATCTCTACCATTCACCCAAGTCCAATGAAATCAATAGAAGGAGCTAGAAGGATCACCCAACCCATCCTGGTCACAATCAAATCAATTGAGACAACAAATTGTTGAGGTTGGTTGGCCTGGCAATCAAAAAAAATACCAATCACTTGAATACAATCAAAACAGATCCACTTCAACCATCTGCACCAACACCAGCATCAGGTTGGGGATGGATTCAAGAGCAAGATTGAGATCACCCCTTCAATAGGGAAGGACTACTGCAATACTTGCGTGAACGGCTATCCAAACTGATCTTGTCTGATCAGTTAAAATCCATTAATAAATGGTGATAATCAATCAACCACCATTTCTCCTCAGATAGTCATCAACTTTTAAGATCCAGGAATTAGACTGAGCAATCAATGAACATAGGCCAGATTCTCAAGATCACGCTCAGCCCCTTGATCAATCATCCTTAACCAATTCAAGACCTGCTCAGAATGTAAGAAAAAATATTCCTATCTCCCATTCAGATCCTTCAAATTCTCATTCTCAATCATTAGGCTCCTATCTGCTGCCAATATTGTGATCACTCATGCCAGTTCTGGCTCAATCCTATCAGCTATCAAGCTGATTGATTTCAGAGGAGACCAAGATCAGGATCATGAAGACCCCAAAAATCAAAAAAATTGAGGAATTGAATAAATTGAGAACACTCCAGGTTCCAGCATCCCCATCACTCAGGAGTATGGTTCCAAAACAACTACAAGGCTATTCGGTAAACAAGTAGTCATTTTATTCAATATTAAATTGGACATCAAGGATCTGGATCCCATAATCTTGAAAGCATCTCCAGAAGAAATAATGACAAAAACTCAAACAAATCCCTCAAAACTAATCACCAGTTACACAGGATGATCATCAAACCCAAACTTTTTGGTCTAGATCAACCTCAGATATCTTTCACCGTTGGATAAACCTCATTCAAGGCTCTCAGTCTTGGTTTTGATCCATAGACTCATCACATCCCTCAGATAATTTTCTGTATTGGATGATCCTGGGAGAATCAGCTTGATTTTCCAAGTTTTCATACCAGAAAACTAAACCAGAGTGTCCCTTCCTGCTCTTCAGACCAGTTCCATTTGAATTTAAAGGTATTTTCTCTTCCCCTTTGGGCCTTTGTAGTCTTTTCATTTTCCATTCATCTCTCCATGGCTTTATAGCCTTTCTTAAACTCTTCAAAATGGTCATGGGAGATAATTTCAGCTTTTCCCATTCTCCTTAAACAAGAAAAAGTGAATATCACCTGTTTTTACTTCAATATTAAATGATCCATTTCAAAAATGAATTTCCTGGTTTCTGGAACATATGAAATGGTAGGTGATTTATTTTAAAATTTATGAATCAAACAAGAGGAAAAAATTTGAGTATTTGAAGAAATATGTACTTGGAAGGGATCAAATGGGGTTAAATCATTCAAAAATCATACATATCTCAACAGAATCAAAAATTTATCTGAAGAAATTCAAAGAGAAACCAGGGAGAAATCAAGGGGACTCTTGGGGGAAAATAATGGAAAATCAAAAGACACCTTTGATAAGTCCAGGAGAAATTAATTACAAACACAGTGGAAAATTGGAAGAATCAAATGAGAATTCATTTGTCACTTTTGGATAATGTAAGAGGAGACTCCGGAGCAATCATGGATCAACTGTGTTTCCATTTTTGGGAACTCTACCAGAAAAAAAAATTCATGGTGATTTTCTTTGGAAATTGATTATAAACTGTGAAGCAATTGGGGTAACCAGCATGGTGAAGTGAAGTCACTGGTCAGCCAGAGATGCCTGATATTTCCTTGTGCATGAATTTAACATTAAACTTCACAGAATTTCAAAGCGTGAAGAAGTAAAACATGCACTAACTACATAGCATATACATTTTCTGAAAAATATACTTACTTTTTTCCCCTTCAAAAATCACAAAAACAAAATTCCAGAAATAACACATTCACTGACATGGGACAAGGAAATCTGGCCTACACCATCAAAATGAACCTGTGGGCCTTTTATGACTGAAACGTTGACCCAAAAAAATCATTTATTCCCCTCCATTTAACCTGATAAACCTCCAAGAAGTCCCTCATGAATTGAAAATCTATAAATAAAGCCATCTTTCAAACTATTTATCACCCATCTATTCATCAACATACCACAAGAAACCATACAATACATTAATAAATTATTTATTATCATTATTGAGTAATGAATGGCTTTTTTCTGAACTTTTTATTGAACAGTAAACCCTTCAAATTTAAAATTTGAAATGTTTTTTGCCCTCAAGGAACCATAATAGGCCCACTCACTACACCTGAGTTCAGTTATGGAAAGTATCCAAGTTTAAAATACCTACACATCCAGTTAATTCTCTGTTCTCTTGCTTTTTTTCCACCCCAGCGCAGCCATAACATCTATTTTACTGCATCATTATCCCCTTTTACCAATGTTTCAAAGTCCCAGGTGCACAGATTTTAATTTCAATCCAATCAAGAGAGGTTCTTAAGATCCCCAGGATTTAATTTTGCCCTATTTTATATTCAATGTAATTGTTTTTGATCAATCTTCTTTGAAAATATACCAAACAACCCCTTTGCATTTACTTCATCTTTAAATTTGAGGATACTTGCTGCATTACCATGAACAATTAATTTATTCCCACTCTGAAATGATCAAAACAGTTCTGGAGATGATTGATTGGGTGACCAAGCTTTATGATTGATATCTCAACAAGAAGATCAATTTAAAAACAAGGAATAATTGACCATTTGCTTCAACCTTTTGAACAAAATAAATCAAAGAATCCAAAGCTTTCCAAAACAACTTTGACCTGGAACTAAAGCTCCAATTTGGGCAAATCCCCCAAAACACAATGGTTCCTGGATGATGAAAGCAGACTTCTTAAGAAGCAGGAATAGGAAAGGAGGTAGAAAAAATATTTTTAATCTATTTTTGAGGGAAAAATTATTTTACAAGTTTTTCTGAATGGTTAGCCCATGAAGTGGGTAATTTTTCAAATAAAAGGGCTTTTAGTTCTGTTGATACTTGTGTAGAAAAATATGAATTATCCAAATATCTGAAAGTGAATCTCCAAACCTGGAAGATCAGCCATACTCCTATTTTGAGATACTTTATTTTATATTCAAAAAATAAGGCATACAAGATACTCATTGAGTTGGGTGCTAACTTTTCTTTCATTAATATAGAATGATTTTCTTTTTAAAAATCTTATTTTTTTTTAGATGGAAAGTATTCCCATATATATTTAGTATTTAGTGCATTTGAGACCTCCAATTGTGCCCATAAGGAAAAATGGAATTTGGGCTTTCCAATCTCCTCAGTTTTTGATGGGATTAATTTTTCCTTTAAATCTCTGGGATGGAAATAGCCATCTTTGGCCAGAACCCTTGTTTAAATTGGAACCCTGGTGTGAGTTTTCATGAAGCAGTAATTAAATTTTAACCCTTGCATCCCCAATTTTCTATTCCTTCCTTTAACCAGTTATTTGAAGCTTAACTGAAACTGTACCTTAGTTGGATGAAACCTTTCTTCTGGTGTCTTTTCAATATCCTGAATTCCAGTCCCAAATTCCATCATAAGATCTTGGATTCATTGCTTAACTTGAAAAATTAACTCTTTCTTTCTCCTTTGAAAAGAATTAAACACTCACTGAGATTTTTATTTTTACCTCCATGATCCTCTTTCCTCATTCCTGTACCTTGAAACTGGTTCTCAAAAAAAAATTACAAGGTTGAAGATTTATAAATAATTTGAAAGGCTTTCATTCTCACTTTTCATTACTATGCTTATGTTTTGAAGCTTTTAAAGAACCTCAACCAATACCTAAAATCATAAGATCAAGCCTACTGGTCTGCCTTTGTCAGGGGTTCCCATTTACTCTCTTTCAAAGTAGGAATCAATATTTCTTAAAAAATATATTGTTTAAAATTTATCAAAAGGATTTGTCTCAAAAATCAAGTTAAACACAGGCTCTGCAGAAAATTTTGTTCCAAATAACAATATTATCCTTTGTATCTATCTTGATTAAAGGAATTTTCATCATTAAAACTGGAATGATATTTTCCCATTAATTCCTATGCTCAATGTCCTCATCATCTTCCACAACTAATTTCTATAATTTATGAGTTTGAGGCACTTATCATTGGATTTGCATAGCCAAAGTTCATGATTATTTTAATGCTATTTAAGTAAGGGTTGGAAGCTATAAGTATACTTTACTTCACTTTGGGAACTATAATTATCCTTCAAATTTTTTAATCAATGAAATTTTTGAATATATTTTGTCAATTTATTGTGATGTGTATCTCTAAGTCATCTTGCTACCATGCACAGATCAACCTGTAAAAGTACCATTAACAGAGAAATGAAATCAAATAATGAACCAATACAAAGAATTATTTGGGATTCCATAAATATTATCATAGTTTTGGACTCCCTACCCAAAATTAGGTAGGTTTACTCACTGACCATGCAGTTGAATTCTCACTCCTTAATATTTTAAATAATTTAATAAAAATTTAACCAAAACACATGACACCACAATTGCATGTTTTGGCCATTGCAATACTTCACGTATGTTTACACATATACTTTTCAAAACTAAAATTAATTCAGAATTGAGGTTTTGTGTATATTTTGGGATTTTTTTTGTGGAACTGTGTCTTTTCAGGGTTCCTGCATTCAGCTCCCCATCCTATACTCAGCCTAACTTTCCCAACATGCATAAATAATCCAAGATCCTTCATTCACACTCTTCTTGTAGATTTCCCCCACGAAAAGTCTACTCACATGATTCCCACACGCAGCAGGTTTGACAGGTGTGCATCAATCCACCAAAAATGACAATTACTGAACTAACCATCTAAAACCCACATGGATTGTCCCTGCATATGTAGCAAATTGACTTACGCATAGATTATGGTACAATTATAAATTCATTTATGAAAAAAAAAACTAATTTTAAATTTTCTTAAATATGATAAACAACTAATAAATGTCACCAATTAGCATATACAGAACTATAAGGACCATCAAACATACAAAGAAGTGAAAGATATGAAATAAATGGATAAGAAAACCAGGACCACTGTTTCATTTCAAGAGCAAACTGAAGTGAGTGATTGAAACAACAGGTTGTACAATAAGTTAAGATAGGGAGAGATGAAACCAACAGAAGGGCTATGAGGGGTAGGCTATACAGCTCCACATGAAAATTGCAACTACTGCGAATTGGATACATTTGTGGACACTAAGAAAAAGACATTTCATATTGATAATTGTGACAGACAGAAAGAAAAATGTGATGAGAACAATATGAGGGCATACTGGTTAGTGCGGTCTGAGGCTTTCAGCAAATGATCTTGAGACCTTCTGGTAATTGTGGGTAAGCCTGGATAATTGAGGTCATTCAATTAGCATGAAAAGTTAGATTGGAGTGTTTAATTAGAGTGCGTCATTACCAGCGTGGAGATAGTTTCAGGCTTTGTTGAGTTTGAATAGATGTAGTGAGAGAGACTTCAAGAGTTGAAGATGTGAGGAGAGAGGTTCTTTGAGATTGGTGAGATGAACAAAGATGATTGATGCCGAAAGGTAGGAATTTATGACCCCCAGAGAGGATCTCTCCAGTACCCAAGATCCAGAGATGATTGGTAGGAGGAAACTTTGGATGAGCTGGATTTGCATTGTCTACATCAGTGCGGTGAATGTCGGTGACAGAATCAGAGGTTATATTCAACAAGAAGTACACACAAAAATTATTAGAAATTACCAAACTGGTCAGGAGATGATGAGAATAAATAAAAACCCACTAATCAAGATTTTTATCAAATAGCAATAACCCAGAATTGAGATACATGAAGGATCTGTAAAGTAAACAATAACAGATCCTACAGCAAGAATCATGCACATATCCTACAGATCCAGGATCAGTTGGGATACAGAAACAAGAGGAAGGGCTAATCCAGCGCTGACTGAATTTCTTGCCTTAGAAGATAAGACCTACCGTCTCTACATGCCCCGATAAAGCTTCCTTCACTCAGGAAAGGTATTTATACAGCACCCTTTTTGGTGGTTTGAACCCCAGAATTCATCAGTTCTCATCAAGAAGCCTTTCCATCCACAACCAAGTGTTGCAAAGAGTAAAGCAAGCTATTCATTGCCTCATTCTGAAATATATTAGTGGGGAAATGTTAAATTTTCAAACCAGGGTTGGAAAATGGGAGTGAGAAGCTGTTCAGACCCCATATGATTTTTGAACAGAGGTTCCCAACCCATATCTGTTGTCAACAGAGGTTCCCAACCCGTATGAGTTGTGAACAAAAAAAACAAAAACAAAAAAACAAAAACAAAAACAAAAACAAAAACAAAAAAAACAAAAAAAACAAAAAAAAACTCATTCATCAATAAATAAAAAATAAATAAAAAGATAAAAAAATTGAAAAATTGAAAAATTAAAAAATAAAAAAATTAAAAAATAAAAAAATGAAAAAATGAAAAAATAAAAAAATAAAAAAATAAAAAAAATAAAAAAATAAAAAAATAAAAAAATAAAAAAAATAAAAAAATAAAAAAATAAAAAAATAAAAAAATAAAAAAATGAAAAAATGAAAAAATAAAAAATGAAAAAATGAAAAATATAAAAATAAAAAAATAAAAAAATAAAAAAATAAAAAAATAAAAAAATAAAAAAATAAAAAAATAAAAAAATAAAAAAATAAAAAAATAAAAAAATAAAAAAATAAAAAAATAAAAAAATAAAAAAATAAAAAAATAAAAAAATAAAAAAATAAAAAAATAAAAAAATAAAAAAATAAAAAAATAAAAAAATAAAAAAATAAAAAAATAAAAAATTAAAAAATTAAAAAATTAAAAAATTAAAAAATTAAAAAATTAAAAAATTAAAAAATTAAAAAATTAAAAAATTAAAAAATTAAAAAATTAAAAAATTAAAAAATTAAAAAATTAAAAAATTAAAAAATTAAAAAATTAAAAAATTAAAAAATTAAAATATTAAAATATTAAAAAAAATAAAAAAATTCAAAAATTCAAAAATTAAAAAATTAAAAAATTAAAAAATTAAAAAAATTAAAAAATTAAAAAAATTAAAAAATTAAAAAATTAAAAAATTAAAAAATTAAAAAATTAAAAAATTAAAAAATTAAAAAATTAAAAAATTAAAAAATTAAAAAATTAAAAAATTAAAAAATTAAAAAATTAAAAAATTAAAAAAAAAAATAAAAGGGTGATGTCAAATTCACGCCTCCAAGCGTGTGGTAGTTTTGTAGGGCCCTACATGGCTTGAATGAGCCGTGGGGGCCCAAAGACAACTACAAAGGGCTGTTTCAAACACCGTGACCCAGGGGGTTGTGTAGGAGCGGTGTGACTCCCGTACACGGCTCAAATCCGCCATGTACTCCTATACACTGCTTAAATTAGCTGTGTTTGGGGGTGCATGATCCCCCCCCCAAAGCTGTGCCCAAATTTTGGGCACCCCCTGGACCACACTTGGCTTCTGTCAACCCAAATTTGGGATTAATTCATACTCCATGGGACTGTTGTTCCACACCTAGAAATCCCAAAGAGAAATTAAATCAAAAACCAAGTGAATTTACACTGAATAATTGTAAATCATACAAAAATCTGCAAACAATTCTTTCTCAAATTGAAAGTGAGCAAACTTTGTTTGATCAATTGAAAGTTGGATTGAATACTGAAGTATACCATTGCATTTTTTTGCAGGGGAACAGTTGCAAGCCCTCCTTCTTCTGACATGGCTGCCTGGAAGGTCTAAATTGATAGTGCCATCAACAAAGCTTTGGAAACAAAAAAAAGGATTTGGTTATTAAAACGTTGGAAGCCCCAATTGCATCTTCATCAAGCGTAACAATTGAGGAACAAAATGTTTCACAAATGGACATTACTGCTGGTGGTGAGTAATATTTTTTGTTACTGGTCTTTCCCATATTTAATTTGATTGAAAATGATGGGTTCATGTCTGATGGGTTCATGTAACTACAAAACTATGACTTAACCAATGAATGTTTACTAGATTGACTTGACCCACCTCCCTTGAGTGCTTTTCCTACTAGGGAAGAGGCACAAAACTATTGTCAAACATGGGCAATGAATCATTGTTACGTTATTTCAGTTTTCAACTCAAAGCATGACCAATATTTTGATTCAGCCTGTGATAGACATGGTTCCTATCCAGGAAGTATTCTTACCAAACGGTCTAGACAAACTCACACAAGGAAGGTTGGGTGCAATCGTTCAATCCATTCAAGTCAAACAAAGGCAGAACCCATGTGGCGTCTCTTCTGCAAATAAACCAAACATAACCATCAACAATCTTAAAATCCCTCTGGGCATCCTCAACTGAGGAGAATTTTGGGGGTGGCCTTAGAGAATCCAGTAGAAGGCATGAATGATTGGCTCAATACATTACAACTGAAGAGAAAATTGAGCAAGATTGATGAAGGGGATTATGTTGATCACCAAGCAATCTATAAAACTAAGCAGAAGGTAATGCTTGCAGAACTAAAGGAAAAACGTGTTATGGAGGTACTCTATGACAAGCATGAAGAAACAAGTTAGATTCACTGGTCAAAGTTCAGTGGAAAGGTCCACTTGGAGGCCCTGTACTTAGCACAGTCAGAGGAAGTAAAGCTTTCAAAACAATCCCATCATATTTCTATGTTGGATTGTACTTATAAAACAAATAAGTACAAAAACCCAATATTGCATGTTGTAGGAATGACAGCCAACCAGAAAACTTTCACAAGAGATCTTGTTTTTAAAACAAAAGAAACATTTGAGTTCTACTGTTGGTCTGTAAATGAATTAAAGGAGTTGGCTTATGATCCTGAGAGACTTCCAAAAGTCTTTGTGAAGGACTGTGAAAAAGCTCTGATTTGTGCAATTGAAACTAGTTTTCCAGAGTCATAGAGAAAATTTTGCACCTAGCACTTGTCTAAAAACATAAAAGCAAACTGTAAAGTGCGCTTTTTTAATGACATTGAAGGATTGAAAAGCTTTATGAATCTGTGGGAAAAGTACCAGGCCTCAAAGACCAGGGAGTTGTAGTTCAATTATGCAGAAGTCAGAGTAGGTCCAAATCACTGCTTCTTATTATTCCTAGTTTTGGGTTCTGACCTTTTGACTTTTATAGTGTTTCTTGAAAGACTATGAGGATATCCTTGAGTATATGGAAAATAACATTTTCCCTATCAAAGAGATGTTGGTAACAGAGTGGACTTGTATAAACAAAGATTTTGGAAACAAAATAACTTCTTGGGTTGAAGGGGCCCATGCAACTCTCAAACAATTCCTTGCAACCTCTTTGGGAAACCTGTTGGATGTTTGGAAAAGCCTTGACAGAAAAGTTTTAAATCAAATTAAATCAGTTCATGCATCACTTTATAACTCTCAAATTGAGTTAGGGACAGTGGAGAGGGTCACTTGGAGGCCCTGTACTTAGCAAATGCAGAGGCAGTAAAGCTTTCAAAGCAACTCCATAATATTTCTATGTTGGATTTTACTTACAAAACAAGTAAGTACAAAAGCCCCCTATTCCATGTTGTAGGAATGACGGTCAATTGAAAAACTTTCACAAAAGCTCTTGTTTTTATAACAAAATAAATATTTCAGTTCTAAAGTTTGTCTTTAAATTCATTAAAGGAGTTGGCTCATTATCCTGGGAGACTTGCAAAAGTCTTTGTGATGGACCGTGAAAAAGCTCTGATTTGTGAAATCTAAACTGGTTCCCAAGAGTCATCAGGACAATGTTGCACTTGGTACTAGTATATAAACATACAAGCAGGCTATAAAGTGGGCTTTGTTAATTACCTTGGAGGATGGAAAAGATTTATGAATCTGTGGGAAAATTATGGGGCCTCAAAGACCATGGAGGAGGCAGAGGTCAATGATGTTGAACTCAGAGTGGGTCCTTATCACTGCTTCTTATTATTTCTAGTTTTGGGTTCTGACCTTTTGACTTTTATAGTGTTTGTTGAAATACTATGAGGATGTACTTCAGTATATGGAAAATAACATTTTCCCTATCAAAGAGATGTTGGTAACAGAGTGGAATTGTATAAACCCAGATTTTGGAAACAAAACAACTTCTTGGGTTGAAGCGGCCCATGCAACTCTCAAACAATTCCTTTCAAAATCTTTGGGAAACCTGTTGGATTTTTGGAAAAGCTGTGACAGAAAAGTTTTGAATCAAATTAAATCAGTTCATGCATCACTTTATAAATCTTGAATTAATTTAGGGACAGTTCTTCCACCTGAACTGTTACCATTGGGTTACAAATTGTCTTTAGAGGCAATCCATTTTGTTAAGGAACAATTCAAGAAGTTCAAACATGATCATGATGGCAAATTGTGGACCAAGTCATATTTCAATAATATGGGTTTTCCCTGTTCCCCCCCAAATAGTTGAATGTCTAGCATTCAGAGGATCTATTTTACCAAAAGATGTTCATCCTCAGTGGAGGTTGGACTATGACCCTTGCAGCTCTTGTCCTGTAATTTGGCTTAAGTTGGATTGTTCAAATCACTATGTGATTAATGATTTTTGATTCATGAATCCTCATTCAATAATGGTTTATCCTTTTGAATTTTTCCAGTGCAATATTGATGAAATGCTAAGAATTACTCATTTACATGAAAAAGTCAATGCAATGATCTTGGAATCTCCAGATCATGAGCAAAGCAGCCTATTGAAGTATATCATTCAGAAGATTATGGAATATCAATTGAAGCCAAGACTTGAACCTAAAGTCTTAAAATCAAACAGGGGCCAGCCAGAATTAACAGATAGGCAGCAAGAACCATCTCAGTTTGAGCTTATTGAAAAACAACTCAAGGGGTAAAAAAACTACAAGGGCTCCAAACAAGAAAAGAAGAAAGATTGTAAGTCTTTTCTTTTGAGATATGTTCATTTTTTTGGTTTAATGAACTTAGTTACTAACCAATGATGACTTGTTAGTCAAAGTTGGAATAATCTGAATCTGAATTTAATAGTTCAGAGGAAGAGACTGGGAGTGAATCAGGATCACTTAATTTGGAATCAGAATCCTCTTCAGAGGAAGAAAACATGCAGCAAAGCTCAACCAGAAGCTCATTCATGGTGAGTATTCATTTCATTGATCCAATTAAAGAAATTAATACTAAGTGGGTTGTAATGATAGGAACCAAAATTGAAATACCTCAATCAAATACCCAAGAGATTCCATAAGTTCTTGGGTGAGGTTTGGGATTCAATTGGAGATGGGAATTGCCAATTTAGAGACATTTATAAATCTCTTGGTTATGAAGAACATGGTTGGTTTAAAGTTAGGAAGGAAATGATTGAAACATGAGAGAAAAATAAAGCATGCTAAATTAAGATGCTTGGTGGTGCAAAGGAGGTTGAAAAGATTAAAAAAAGACTTGATTTTGAAGACATCAATGAAAATATTCCCTCCTCAAAATGGCTGGCTAAATTAGACATAGGTCATATCATAGCAGACACATATTCTAAACCTATATGTTTTATTTCATTGCAGTGATGTGATTCTTATACTCCAATGAAAACTGTTGTTTTTGATCAATCAGATCCATTTTTCATTTCATTTGTAAACAATAACCACTGGGTTCTATGATTACTTGAGGTAGAAATGATTCCAATCCGGCCCAATATAGCAAAACCACATTCCTTGATTTCTAAAAAAGCCTCTGGTTGGGTTGATCATCTCAAAGATCAATTTCAAATGTATTCTAGATTTTAATAGACTTTGACTTCATTTCATCATGGGGTTTCATATCAATTTTAATTCTAACGCAGCTAACAAGTTCTATTAATATAAAGGGTTATCAAATTTTGAAAATCATTATGTTAAGTGTTTTGAGTTAAAATCATTATAGTGAGTGTTTTGAATGAGAGTTGAACTTGTTTTTTGTGGTGTTTTTACTTTAGGGCTGGTCAAAAGACTTGTATTTTTTGGGCACTTTTACTTTAGGGGTGTCAAAAGACTTGTATTTTTTGGGCACTTTTACTTTAGGACTGGTGAAAACACTTCTTGAATTTTTTGGAACTTTTACTTTAGGGCTAGTCAAGTTGAAATTACTTTATGGCTTGTCAATTTAGTTGTATTTTTTTTGTATTTTTAGTTTAGGGCTTGTCAAGTTACTTGTCTTTTTGTCTGTGTTTTCACTTTAGGGCTAGTCCAATTACTTGTGTTTTTTTGGGTCTTTTTTTTTAGGGCTAGTCCATTTGATAGTACCAATTTTTTTGTTTTGATTTATTTATTTATTTATATTGCTTTTTTTAACCAAAAAATGAACATTCTTTGATTTTTTGGTTGATTTCTGTTTTTCTGGAAGGTTTATTTAGTTTGAAGGTTGTGTTAGTACCCTTTCATTCATTCTTCTTTTTTTTTTCTCACCGCGGTCCGCTTCCATGTGGGATTCCACACAACCATACTTGAGCCGTGTACAACTCCACACGGCTTGAATGTAGTCATGTGGAAGTCCACACAGTGGCGGACTGGGCTGGATGGGCTGCATGATTCCGTAAGCCGTGGGGAGTTGTACACAGCCCAAATTGGACCGTGTGGCATGCCACACAGCCCCTTTTGAACCTTGTGCATGGCTCAATGAGCCATAAATTTTACATTACCCCATGAAAAATATTATTTAATATTATGATTCTACATAAAATTTAAGGTAGGGTCAATCACTGAAACCTACCTCAAATTCACAATAATTTATAAAAACTTATAAAGAGGCACAGCCTTGGGATTTTTGCCATTTTAATATTTCACATGAAACCCCACGGAGAGGTTTCACAGCAAATTTTGTGTCTGAATCCAGGAATTCTGTGATTTAGAGAAGTTACAAGCAGAAATGTGATGTGTCACAATTCCCGCATGCAGCCGCAGAAACCTATGAATCCGCGTGCGGCTGAGCAGCAGCTGTCAGCCTCCTGGATTCCAATACCTTTGCTATCCTTTAGCTACCAGAGGTGATAGAATGAATGATAAATATATTATTTAATAAGTGCAGCTAAAATCCATAAAATATTTGGATTAAGCTTATTGCAAGGTTAATTGGTTTGGTTATGGTTTATTGTTATAAATCAATATGAATAAATTGATTTTTAAATGTTTTTTAGAGGGGCCGCAATGATATTGGGGATCTTTAACACCTCTCTTCAGGGATTTCAGTATGAAAACACATATTCCTGGTTACTTTGGGCTCTTTAGTTTAAAGGATACTTTACCCAAAGATAATATGTATATAAAATACACGTTGGAGTGGCAGGGCCTTGTAACCAAGCTTCCACGAAAGAGAAAGGATAATAAAACTCACTGGTATATTATTAGATCCTTTGGGTATCTTTTTGGGATGTGCACTGATGGGTTAAACCTGTATACTGGGGTTATAAGGTTTTTCAGCAGTTTAAATTGATAAAAAGAGGTTGAGGACAGATATTATTGATCAGAATAGACCATAAACCACTTACTTATCTCTTATAAGTACTTGATTACCTTGGCACGGTGTCCGGATCTAAATATAACTGGGTCTCTTCCCATCAATATCCTCAAAACAGCTCTTTATTAAGAGCTTTTGGAGTCCCAATATTATCCTTCTTAGGGGTACAGGGGCTCAAAGAGACAGACACTAAGGCTAGAAGGGTAACCAGTGGTAGCCTGTCACGTGTTTCTGGTGCTGTAGCACGGGTAGCATCTAATTCCTCAGGGTATGGGAATTTTTCTACTTTATTATTGATATTAGGAAGTGTGAATAACATTAATCTGTCCTATTTATGTGTTATTAAATTAATTATCCTTAGTAAATGTTTCCAGTAAGTTAATCATTATTTTAATAGACATTTCTAAGTACATCCTTATGTAAGGTGAGTTCTCATTAAGTATTAAATAACTGGAGTAATGTCATGATATTGATTTTAGTCCTTATTTTTGAGTTTCAGTTGAATTACTAAAATAATTACTTAAAGATATAATTCATGTGAATTCATGTAATATTTTTACATCATTAGTTTTCTTAGTATGTCACGAAGATATTGATGCATAGAAATTCTCATAAAAGTATATTGAAGTATTTCAATATATTTTAAGAAGTTGTCATTGTCTTATTTTCGACATTCTTGGTACTTTGAATTATATTTAATAAAAAATACATATAAGGTTTATTTAAGTATTTTCATATAATATTATGTACCTTTAGACTATCTACTATCAACAGGAACATTTATTAAAAATTTAGAATGTTTCCGTGTGGGTAGTAGCATGTTTATGCGGTACCTAAGCTTTCTCAGGCCGCCTGTCACTTTGTCAAACCGTAGTTCTGCAGCTGCGTACTTTTCAGAGGCCCGGGGCTGCGTACAAGACCTTGATGGAGTGAAAGGGCTGTATCTCAGCCGCGCGTGGGTGCATTGGCTGCTGAGGCTGCGTGCGGGAATTGTGATAAAACACATTTCTGTCTGTAAATCCTAAAATATACACAACACCTCAATTCTGACTGAATTTTAGGTGTGGAACCTATACGTGACAATACTTTTGAATTATTTAATTGGCCAAAAAGCTCAATGGTGGTGCCGTGGTATTTTGGTTTTTCTTTGCTTAATTAGTTAAAAATATAAGGAGTTGGATTTCAAGGGTGGGGCCAGTGAGTGACTCCACCTAGTTTTGGGTGGAGAATTGATTTCCGTAATAATATGTATGGTTTTCCTACTCCTTCTTAGGTTAATTTTATTATTTTTATTTTTATATTATTTTTGTGACTTTTACAGCTTGCTCTGCAATGGCAGCAAGCTGAAAGCAGCACTGCCACCCTTTCCGCATACCCTGAGAAGCCGGCTATGCAGCCCTGGGCATCTGACAGGTAGGCAGCCGCAGGAACAAAGACTGACAAGCTTACAGACCACATGAGAAGCTAGGATACCACATAAGAGTAATACTACTAATACGGGGACATACCATGTATGTAATTAATGTCCCATGGATAGTAGATAGGCTAAAATTAGATAAAATTATGTTAAAAGACTTAAATAAGCGTTGGTTGTATATTTATAAAATATAATAAGAAAAAACCAAAATGTCAAAAATAAGATAACATAAGCTTGAGAAATATTTTAAAATACCTTCAAAATACGGTGATGAGAACTTCAAAGTATCAGTATGCCTGTGGCACACTGAGAAAGCTGAACATGTAAAAGTATTACATTTGTTTCCATGGCATGTATTTTTAATTATATATTTTAAGTAAATTAACAAAATTTTGAGAATAATGAGCCAATCATTATTATGATTTAGCTCCCATCAGGTACTAGATAATGAGAAGTTGTCTTACATCAGATTGTCCTTAGGAATGTATACTTAAACAAAATATCAACAGTTTGGTATTATTCACTAAGGATAATTAACTAAAAAAGGTTCATGTGGATAAATAAGGTATTATCCACATGTCAATACATCAATCAAAAAAGTAGAATCATAACCACACCCTTTGGAATTAGATGTTACACATGTTACAGAACCAAGAAAAAATGACAGGCTACCACTGGTACCTTTTTGGCCTTAGAAACTATCCCTTTGATCCCGTATAGCCCCAAGAAGGACAGAATTGGGTTCCAAAAAGATATAAATCAAGAGCCCCTTTGGAATTTATTGTTACCCTAGACCCAGTTATATTTACATCCAGACACCATGCCAATGTATTAAAATACTTAGAAAAGATAATTAAGTGATTTATGGCTTTAGTCAGATCAATATTATCCGTCTCAAAACCCTTTCTATCAATTTAAACTGCTGAACAACCTTTTAACCCCAGTAACAGGTTACAACCATCAGTACACATCCCAAACAGGTACCCAAAGGATCCAATAAATTAACAGTGAGTTTTATTATCCTTTTTCTTTTTTGAAAGCTTTTTAAAAAGCCCTGCCAATCCACCATATATTTATATATTTATATTATCTTTTGGAAATAACTCCTTTAAGAATATAAATTAAAGGTCACAAAGTAACCAGGTCTATGTTTTTTCAAGTGAATTCCCTGAATAGAGATGTTAAAGATCCCCAATAATATTTTGAACCCTCTTTTAATTTATTTAATAATTAATTTATTAATATTCATTAATAATATTCAATCATAACCAAACCAATCAACCTTGCAATAGCTTTATCCAAATATTTGCGGATTTTTGCTGCATTTATTCAATAATATATTTATTATTTATTCCATCACATCTGGTAGCTAAAGGGTAGAAAGGGCCTTGGAATCCAGGAGGATGATGCTTGCAATTATCCACTGCTTCAAGAAAAAGGAATTAAAACCTTCTTAGTTTCAGGGAAGCTTTTGAGGTTTTAAATGACCACAGTTATCTTAATTATTTCATGATCACAATATTTCTTAGATATGGACAGGGGCAATGGGCAAAATACCTCTCCAAGTTGAAATTCAATGTTGAATACTTATCCAGTAAAAATATTTTAGTACCCAATGCTTTGTCATTTTGGAATGGAGTTTACCCCAGAGGGGGGGAACCTTTTCCAAAAAAAAACTGAAATTTTGCAAAAACTTTTCTCAAATCACTTTGACCAACTCAGTTAATCCATCAGCAAAAATTGAGAAAAATACCCTGAATTTCAACGGGAAAATCAAAAAAAGCCATTCTTTATTGAACTTTGAAAGAAATAAATAATGTTTTTAGGCTAATCTACTGAAAAAAATAATAATTTATTTTACAAAGATAGCATATTACTCCCCAAAATCCCTTGAGTGAGGTGGTATATTGCCTTCAAATCTTGGCATGATTCTGTGATTTCTGGCCATTATTACTAGGATAAAAGTAACCAGTGTATTCCAAAATAATTCTGTTGGGCTGGTGTTACCAATTAAGTAAAGGAAAATTTGGTTGCTTGCTATGATTGAAATTGTAAAAATTCTTCAAATCACTGCAGGAATCATTTTTTCCAGCCACTTACCAGCCTGGCTATCCATTTTGTTATTTTAACGTGGATTTCTTTTCAAAATTCAAAATTTCCAATTTCCAATTTATATGATGCTATCCTTTTGATAGGAGATTTCTCTCAAATTTTCAGATCTTTCTTCAAATTGAAGTAATTTGAAAGACCTGGCTAATCTATTCATAAAAAATTTCTTTTTGAAGAATTTTCTCCCTGATAATATTTTCAATTATTGCAAAAACCTTTTTTTATCTAGCTTCTGGGCCTCTTTATGCCAAAACTTGAATATATTTTGAAATTTAGCAATGTTGTATAACCCCAAATTGAATGGCCAAACCAAACAAGTTCAACCAAAATCTTGGAGAATATCTTTGAATTCATCTCTGCTACCAACAGGAAAATTGTTCATACTCTCATCACTTATCACTCTCATCACTTCCTAACTTACATCACTTTATTACACTAATTACTTATCACTCTCATCACTTCCTAACTCACATCACTTTATTACTCTCATTACTTATCACTCTCATCACTTATCACTTTATTACTCTCATCACTTCACAATTTCATCCCTTCATCCCTCTTATTCTTTTAAAGTGGCCCCTAAGCAAACCCCCTCCCACAAGTCCACACAAAAATAAAATTCCCCAAACAAAAAAATCCCCCAGGAATTCTAGGAAAAACAATCCTCCCCCATCAGCTTCCAAATTCTCAAGTGAGCTCAAGTTAGCTGATCACATGGTCTGGGTAAACTGGCTCAAATTCCCCTCCAAATATGATGCTTTCCTTGGATCCAACAATGAAACACAAGTTGGCCTACCTCCATCCTCTAATTTAAATTCTTATCTCCTGATGGCCAATGAAAATAAAATCAAAGTTAGGCTTTATCTTTCATCAAAATAGATTATGGAGCAATTCAATAAATATGTAGCCAAGTACAAAAAGGCCCACTCAATCTCAATCTACACTGGCTTTGGTATCACTGACTCCAATAAAGCCAAGGGAATCAACTTGGTAGTTGATAATTTGGACTCTATTTGTTCTTTTTATATTCAAACTTATTAAATATTTGGAAAGAAGGCCAACATCACCCCCTTAGCTGATTTTGGTTCCCAAAAATCCAATTCCCTTGATGCTGACAACTTGGCGGTGGATGCTCAGCCTAGCAATGATGATCCTGATGAAAACGTTGAGTGGCCTCAATCTGATGTGGAGGAGGATATTCCAACAAAACCAGCTCCAAGAATGTTCACATCAGCATCAATCAACCCTTCAACCCCTTTCTTGGATCCCTCACTTACATCTTTCAATTGTTCACTTCTTGGGGTGAAAGAACTGGAAAACTTGGCCAATGGTGAGCCCGATATTCCAGCGTTGCTATTTCAATCAACATCTGCTCAAGTAAGGAAGCAAGTTCCTTTCTTCTCTTGTCATTCCTGACTGGTTTAGGATGTAGAAAAAAACGCTCATTATTTTCTGAATGGCCTATCACTCAAGCCAATGGGGCCTCCTAAATCACCTTCAAATTATAGTGAAAAGTTTCCCAAACAAACCTCCTCTACAAAGGGAAGGCAAAAGGCCTCCAAATCTATTAAAATCAACCCTAATAGCCATTAAAAGAGGGGAAACACTTCCAATCTTTCAGCTTCAAATATATCATGGATAAGCATGATTGAATTATGTGCATTGATGGAATTTCCATGCCATTGAAATCCATCTCATTTCTATTCCCCTCCAAAAGTCAGTGAAATTAAAAATTGAATTCAAAAAACTTGAAATTGAAAAGCAAAGGTGTAACTTTCAACAGGCTATTGATTTTAAAAATCAGAAATCCAAGATTTTTGCTCATCAACAAAAATTGGATTCTGAGTGGAAATTGAAACAGGATGAGAGGGAATTTCAAAATGTGGAAAAGCAGGAGGATTGACTGGAAGGAAAAATGGAAAAGGAGAGGGAATGAATACCAATGCACAAGAAAAAAAAATTAAAAAATTAAAAAAAAATCATTAGTCATGTTATAATCAAGGTGGATGATCAAAAGAAATTGAAAAAAATAAAAAAAATACCAGGGAATTATCCTACAAAAAAAAAAAAAAAAAAAAAAAAAAAAGAGGTCAGTGTCATTTCTTTAAAGATCTGTCTCATAGAATTAAGAGGAGGAGGAGGGGGGGGAGAAGGAATAGGAGGAGGAGGAGGAGGGTTCTGAGATAGAAACAAGCGACAAGGGGGGGTGGCACAAAGAGGCAGGAGGAGGGTGGAGTTCAACTGAAATGGTAATGAAATGACCAATCAATTAACAATTAATCAATGATGAGGGGAATTAGGAGGAGGGTAGGGGGAGCTTACCTGCACCAGGGTTCTGAGCCCCAAACTAGCAAGGAAAGGGAGGGGGTGGCCTAAAGCGGAAGATCAATCAATCAATTAACAATTGCCAATTAATTGCTAATTGATCAATTGATTTATTAAAGATTGATCAATGAGGGTAAGGGGGAGGGGATCTTACCTTGATAAAGGTCCTGAGTGCCAAACAAGCAAGGAATAAAGGGGGGGTATGGCCTAAAGTTGCAGGAGGATGGAGTAGGTCAGCTGAATAATTCATCAATTGAACAATCAATTGATTCACAACCAATTGATCAGTAATTAATCATTCAATCAATTAGAAATTGATCAATCAATTAGAAATTGATCAATCAATTAGAAATTGATCAGTCAATTAGAAATTGATCAATCAATTAGAAATTGATCAATCAATTAGAAATTGATCAATCAATTAGAAATTGATCAATCAATTAGAAATTGATCAATCAATTAGAAATTTATCAATCAATTAGAAATCGATCAATCAATTAGAAATTGATCAATCAATTAGAAATTGATCAATCAATTAGAAATTGATCAATCAATTAGAAATTGATCAATCAATTAGAAATTGATCAATCAATTAGAAATTGATCAATCAATTAGAAATTGATCAATCAATTAGAAATTGATCAATCAATTAGAAATTGATCAATCAATTAGAAATTGATCAATCAATTAGAAATTGATCAATCAATTAGAAATTGATCAATAAATTATCTGTTGATCTATGAGTCATTGATAAATGAGGAGGAGGAGGTGGTGGAGGAGGGGGGGAGCTTTCCTGGACCAGGGTGCTGAGCGCCAAAAAAGTAAGGAAGCAAGGAGGGGGGGGGTGGCCTAAAGTAGCATGAGTAGAGAGTAGGTCAGCTAAATTGTTCATCAACTGACCAATCAATTGATCAATTAAAAATCAATTAATGAGGAGGTGAAGGAGGGGGTGAGCTTACCGGGACCAGGTTTCT
The DNA here is from genome assembly GCA_025617555.3 of Puccinia polysora. Classification (NCBI taxonomy): domain Eukaryota; kingdom Fungi; phylum Basidiomycota; class Pucciniomycetes; order Pucciniales; family Pucciniaceae; genus Puccinia; species Puccinia polysora. Next base: position 45,104,953 of record CM062632.1, read on the forward strand.
GAGCACCAAAAAAGGGAGGAAGCAAGTAGGGGAAAATGTCCTAAACGGGGAGGAGGAGAGAGGAGGTCAGAAAGATGAGGAGGAGGAGAAGGGGGGTTGCTTACCTGGGGCTGGGTGCTGAGCAAAGAATGAGAAACTGAGGTGGAGGTGGATGTTCAGGTGGATGTGGTGGGAGAGGCAGTTTGGTGAGGAAGAATAAGGCATGTACTGGTTGGTTTGGTGAGTCTTGAGGTATGAGGTGGATGTTTTTTTGTGTTTTTTCTAATTCCACCATCAAAAAAAAAAGTTAGCCAAGGATTCTTAGTTGAACAACAAAAAAATTAAACTACTGTGATATGATTGTTTAACTATTCAAAAACAGAATTTTAATCATAAAAGTGAGCAAGTGTGAGGGGTAGAATATGCTCTCTCATGGATGAAAATGAGGGACAAGATGAGACAGGGATGACTTGAGGAGGATCAGGAATATTTTCTTCAAATATTTCATCCCATCCACCTTTGATGTTGGCCAGAAGTTTGTGAAGGATTACACAACTGATTATCCAATTGATTATAATCTTCATGTCTTTTGTATTTTGAAGCTAGTTTCTCATTTCCCTTAAGCTTTCCCATCTTCCTTTCAGCACACTGATTGCATAAAACATGTGATTGAGCAAGATGAAAGTTGGAATTTGTTTTTTTAAATCATTGGCAGAAACATTCCAATAAGATGGAACAATATATTTCCCACTAGAATAAGCTAAAAATTCCAGAAGTCATTGATCTTGATTGAATTATTTGTATTTTTGTTGGCAAATCTTCATCCAATTGAAAAAATATAAATTGTGAAAAGAACCAGGAAGGCCAGAATGGAGGGATATGAAATTCTTTTTGCTATCACAAAAAAATTTTAGTCCCACAGAGTATCCATACAAACAGATCAAAAATATTTGTTCAGTTTGTTATCAAAGGTTTTATCAAAGGCTTTGGAAAAGAAATTAATAAAAATAGTGGTTGCCATCTAGCTTGAGTTTTTGACCCAAGGGGATAGTAGTTCCATCAAAAAAACCAATGCAACCAGGAAATACTTCAGTCTCAATTACTAGAGATATCTCCTTACATTATTTTTTGGTTGGCCAGAAAGGAACTGACAAACAGAAATATAGGATAGTAATGATGACTATTTTGGCGTATAATTGAATGCTTCAATAAAAAACTGAGAGTAGATTTTCTAATTGACAAATTGCTGCTCCATTTTGATTTGATTCCAATCTACAAGTAGCAATTGCCAGTTTGATATCTGGATTTCTTTGAGTATTTCAAGAATTTTTCTGAAAAATTTATTGGTCTTCAATCATCTTCAAAATTTTAATGAATGAAGGCAACAAATTTTATAAAAGTTTCTGGAAGCTTAATTTGGGGAGGAGATGAAGCTTCTGCCTTTCATACATAGGTTTTTGGGGATACTGTCTCCTTAGAACCATGTATTGCTTTTCCTATAGATAATTTAAAGGTAACCATGTTGATTCCAAATCAGATTCTGAATCAGAGTCAAATAATAAAAAAAGTTCAGTCACCTTTTTTGTGTTTTCAAATTGATGCTGGGAAGTTTGATTGAAAATCTTGAGAAAGATGGTGATTTGATGTGGGGTTACAATATGATGATTGGATGTGTGTGAAGAAATGGATATGCAAAGCAATGGAGATTTGAAGCAATGGAGAAGAGATGTGTGTGAAGGGATGGAGATGGGATGGGTATGGATTTGCTGAGGCGGAGGTTTAGATAGGTGTTTTGCATGCAATGGATGGTCAAAGGATGATGATGCATAAATGGCAATTGATGTTTGAAATCTTCTATTTCCATGAAAAACCCCATTTTGAAATACACCATTTAGGGGGTATCTTTATTTCATAAACCCGCCATTCAAAATGGCAGGTTTCCAATGGCAGTTTTGCTAACTCTGATATGCCTTAATAGCACTTTCACTTTTTAGTACCATCAAAAATATTTATGATTCATCTTTTTATTGGTTTCACACCCTTGCACTTACCTGTCTTGTAAGCTATGGATCTTGCAAAAGCCTAGCCGCCACTTTCAATCCATTTCTTTTCATTTTTAAACTTATTTTCACATCTGCAATAGTCAATTTTTCAACTAATTTCTGAAAGCCATTACACCTCTTCTCATTATTTCAGCCTAATAGATTCCAGGAACCCTCAAAATTTTAAAAAATATAGATGATATAGTAGGAAAAAGAAATTGATCAATTCAGTGCAGGAATAATCTGTAAATATATGGATAAATTGAGCGCAATTAGGTTTTTTGTTTTTTTTTTCAGAGTGAACTAATCAATGAATAAATTATTAATCAAATAAAAAAAGGCCACATTTAACACTGGGAATCTTTAAGAAATCTTATGAGGGTACTAAACTTAAAATATGTGCACCTGGTACTTTGGAAACTTAATACAACAGGATCATTGACCTTAAAATGCATTTTAGGGCTGGGAAGGGGTAGAAAACTTTCCAGAGGACGGAGTGATGACTTATTGCGTAGATAATCAATAAACAAATACCTGAAATATCTTGCATAAATGGTATCTATTTAGTACAATATAATACTTTGAGAACATCAGATGGTGAAAAATTTGATTTATAAGGGTTGATTTTTCAATAAAATGGTAAGAGTGAAGCCATTAATCACTCAATTATACTAATAATTATTTGGTTCATGTATTGCATGGTTTCTTTATGTATAATAATGAGTATCTGGGGGATATAAATACTAAACAAGTTCTGTATTTATCCCTTTTCAGTTTATCAGGGGCGTCCAAGAGGTTTATCAGGGTAAAAGGAGGGGAAAAACATATAATGGGGCCAGAGATTCAATCCTTCATGACACACAGGCTGGGCTTTGTGTTTTAGGCTTGATGGCCTTGTTTTTAAGAATACTATATTTCTTGTGTTGTTTCTTTTGTGGTAATGGCAGGTAAAATGGGACTGCAATTAATGTATGAATACTTTTTTGTGGGTTTATTTGTAATTTTTCAAGGTTTTTTCAAATTTTGATTGACTGAATAAATTTTTCTGAAAATTATTAAGTCATCTAGGCGGTGCAGGTGTTTCTTGTTCAGGCTAGAAAATTCTGTGAAAGTGGGTTTGGGCCATTTTTATGATTTTTCTCAAAATTTTCAATTAATATTATATGTGGCTTTTGTGTGTCTTTTTTAAAATACTTGACTTCTTTAAGTCTATGTTGAAATCCTCAATGGATTGGATGATTTTTAAATATTCATTACATTCCATTTTGTGTTAGAACCCTTGTGTCAGGGGTTTCTGTGACCTGTTTATGTCTGAAAGCAGAGGGCTCAGCTGTTGTTGGGTGTAATGGTCATTTCTGGCTCTCATGTAGCTTTGCATGTAAAATTTGGAAGAAAGGTATGCACGCATGTCTCAAAACTGTTAATTTTGCGCATGGATTCCCGCAGGAAATCTCAGGATCTAATAATGCAACAGGCATCATTGGCATCATTGTATCTCTTTTTTTCTCTTATCACACTAATTTGGCTTCTTTCCCAGGCCAGAAAGGCATGCAGCCTTCTTAAGTTTTGAATTAGTGCTTTTGTGGGAAGAAGACTAAATCTTATTTATTTTTGGTCCCCAAAACGTTTTTAAAAATTAATTGAGGCCCTGGGGGCCTAAGTGAAGTCCTACAGACCCATTTTGAGGTCTGTCTGGGGTAGAACAGTTTGTAAAAGGGTTATGATCAATTCACATCTCCAACCATGTTGTAGTTTTTTAGGGCCCTAAATTTCCCATTTGAGCCATGGGGGCCCATAGAGGACTAAAAAGGGCTGTTCTAAGGCAACGCAACCCCTGGTGTGGTGACCAATTTGCTACACCTCAAGAAAAGGGGAAAACTGAGCAAAAGAATACAAAAAGTTTGTTGCTATGGGTACTCTTCCTCTTTGGTTCTTCCCAACTCCTCCCGTCCTAGCGGTCTAGGAAGGCCTCTCCAGGCTCCTCAAGTCCCCATGCTTGGTGTTCAATTTCCCAATTTCTCACGCTTAACATCCCTCTGACCATTTTTGGCCAAGGAGCGTGTGTGAGTTTTCTTGCTTGATCCAGCAAATGGATCTTCCACCTTCATCATCTGTCCAATCTACACCAACCAACATCCCATCCAACAGTCCACCATTTGCTCAACCCCCCCTGTTTTTATCTGGGCGGCTGTTGGTGGAACAAAAAGCCATCAAGCAACTCTGACTTGCTGTTGCCCATCCCCATCCTCTTGATCTTCCCACCTTACGCCTTGCAACTGATGTTGCTTGCCATCTGTAATCATCATCTCTGCCAATATCTGTTGACCACCACCATCTCAAAACCCACTTGATGAACTACAACCTCATTGCCCTTGGATTGGTCACCTGAAAGACCATTGATTGGCCACTGGTGCCAGTGCTGTCACACGCCAATGAACCCAACCAATCCTCTCATCCTACCAATCAATCACATCCAACAATGCCATACTCCCTTGCAATTTTAATGGACCAATCCCTCTCTGACAACTGCAAGCCATCACTCGTGGACGTCAGAACCCTTGCAAGCTCATCCACAACCCTCCAAAATACTTGCACATCCTTCTGTGTGCCACTAATAACTCCACTCAATCCTTGCTGTTGCCTTCATCAGCCCGCTGTTGGGACGGTTGTGGCTTTTGCGGCTGCTTGAGAAATCATCCCAGGAGGGTTTCCTCTTTTTTCTCATCCATTTTTTCTTCTATTTTTTGATTTCAGGTGCTTCCTTTCGCCGGTTTTTTTCTTCCTCACCAATTTTTTTCCTTTCTCATCCCTATCATTCTTCATCTGAGAAAAAAAATATTTTTTTCTGCTTTCATTTGCAGTATCTGTTGTAAGTAGTATACAGGGATCTTGTCCATAAAAGGAGGGGATCTCCCCTGCCTTTTTGCCCCATCATCATCAGCTATAATCTCATAAAATTGTCATTATCATCTGAATAATTAATCCGTGGGGCCCTCGCCCTTGTCTGAGCATCCTTATCCTGGGTGTATCTTTTGATTTCCCTTTGATTGTTTGAGCCTCCATACTCAATCCTTTGATCTGTCCTCTGTGACCTGATTCTTATAACCAACCAATAGCCTTGCTTTTTGAAGAAGAATTCATTGGGTTGAATTCTTGGTGTGTCAAGCCACTCCCTTTATCCCTTTCTCCAACCTTCTTGGTCCTGATAATTTATTTGATTTTCTTTCCAAAACCAGTCACGTTTGGCTGAGAGGTTTCTTTAAGTTTGAAACATGGAGTGTTAAACCTCCCTCATTCCCTTAAAGTTGAATTTGGCCAAGCTATTCTTGAGTCCATTGAGAAGTGTTGGGTCATTCTTGTTCAAATTTGATATTTTTGTAACTCTTAGGGGGGCAACCTAAACAGAAAATTTCCCCTTCACAGGACCGCTCTATTCAGCACTGTTTGGAGTCTTACATTTGGTCCCCCGGGCCGGGATCAAAACAGAAACCTTTGGATTTACAGTCCCAATCATTTTTGGAATCAACTTCAAAATCCAATATCCTTTTCTTTCTTTTCTCTTTCTCTTTTTCTCAGATCTGATCCATGGAGGCAACTAATCTCAAAAGTAAGTTCTCCCAATTGTGCACCACTCAGGCAAGATTCTCTTTGTTTTCTCTGAAGCCCTACTATTGCCACAATTGTGAGACACTTTGCAAATCTGCTCTTTGGATCCTCTAGGAACTCTGTTATTCAAAATGGCATCCTCTTGTACTCCCACTACCTCCTTCTGACCTAGGATGGTCAACTTCTGAAGTTGATGGGGCAATTGAATACAATATGGACTACCAGTTACAATTCTTTATCTCCTCTGATGGAGTCATGGAAGTAATTGAGCCATTTGAAGGATTAAAAACCCATAACTGGACGCTTCCAAGGGAAGGAATGTTAGCATATTGGGGGAAAATAGATGTAGCCCAATTTAATTTGCAGGACCTGGACAATCTTGTAGCCCAGTGGATCTCCAATGGTTTTATCTCTTCAGCATCTGACTATCAGTCTTTCAGAAATTCATTTGACCCAATCCAAAATTATCTTATCCAAAACAACCATATTGATACAGTGGACAAAGTTTAAGTTTGGTTTTTGAGTCTTTTTTGGTAGCAGTGCAGGAAAGAATTAGAGATGGATTGGTCAAATATGGGTTAATGATCACCACCAGGGATAATTGATTCAAGCTCCCTGCTTTCCTTGTCCTTAGGGCTACTGTGGATGAAGTTATGAAAGTTCAAGCTTCTTTAACTTTTGAGAAATCTAGAACCACTGAACTAGTCCACACTCCTTCTTTCAAAGATTTTAAACAATATTATGACTAAGATGTAGGCAGATTTCAGGCCTAAAGCTGATCCTCAGTTCACCCAAGAACCTACTACCTTGGACAAAATCACCATGATACTTCAGGCTTTTGGGAGCAAAATTGATTAAAATATTTCCTTTATTACTAATCCTAAACCATCTACTTCTCTCCCTAAATCTACTCTGGTCTGCTAATACTGTTATAGGTAAGGTCATGGGACTGGAAAATGCCTTGAAATCCAGAAGTATATAAAGGAAAAAATGGTGGAGCAGAAGGGAAAAAATTTCTTTCTTCCTAATGGTGCTCTAATCCCTTTTGATTCATCTCATCCTATTTTTCATGTGCTGGCCTCTTATCAGCCACCACCTCCTATGAAGGCATCCTTGGCTTCTTTCAATTTTCAATTTTCCTGTGGTACTTTTCAACCTTGGTGCCCTCCAGCTATCTCCTCCTCCTCTCTTTCTGGAGCCTATCAATCCAATCCAGCTAGGGAAAGACATGAGGAACCTAAACCTCATAAAGCCCCTTCTTTTCCAACATCAATTCTTAAAAGACTGGTTAAATTTCAATCCTCTCCTGAGCCTCCTTCCTCTGATGTAGAAGACATGGAGATAGAAAAGGAGCCACTCATGGAAATGTTTCCAGATCACTCTGATCCTCCTCCTTCATCTCAATCACCCCAACCCTTTCAATCCCACCCCAGTTCCTGCCTCAGCTGTTCATCCTCTCTCCACCCAGCCCAATGTTTGGTTTGAGAGGGGAATCTCAAAGGATCACATCAATACTTTGGAAGTGGTATTAAAGAAAATTTCTGATATCAAAATTCCTGATCTATCTGTGGCTGAACTCCTATCAATCTCTCCATCTGTTGCTGAAGGAATAAAAAAAATGGTTCTCTTGCTGACTTTTGGAGATTGGTCCTGATGAATTAAAGTTCTCCTCTGGAACTCTGATGGAGGACTCTTGTGGAAGAATTCCTTCCTCAGATTCCAACCTTTACTCCTGTCCTCTTGGTTTTCTTACTTTTTATCTTGGTTATTCAGCTAAAACTGTTTCTCCTCTTGTGTATTCTTGGTATCAACTCAATTAATTTTGGATGCGATGGCCTAAAAAACTCAAACTCAGTCCTACGCTCAGCTTCAATTCTGCGGTTTATGGGTTGGGGAATCAATCTTGTGAATTTTTTGGTATTTCTGAAGATTTCACATTCAGAATTGGTCAAATTTTTGTCAGAACTTGTCATTTTTGGATCACTCATTAGGAAGGTCCTATGATCTTAGGTCAGCCTTTCTTGATTGATTTTGGTGCCATCCTGATATTTGCTGATCAAGTTGGGGAGAGAATTCTACCATCTGATCCTGATGGTAGAAAGATTGAAATTCCTCTCTGTTCCTTGGATTCCTGGGTAGATTCTCCTGTGGGATTATAGAAATAAAGTAAAGAATAGCTTTCTGGCAGTCCATAAAGGCATATTTAGTATTAATTCTACTCCTTTAGAGTATTAGTAAATACTAAGATTGAGTTTGAATTTCCTGCCCTTCTAGTTCTATAGTAAGTCTGAGAAATAATTTATTTAAGTTAATGGCTTGTTTCTTTGAGACTTTAAATGGGTCTCCGATCAGACCTAGATAAATTATGAACTGTTATTGGTGGTTTATGTTGAAGAAAAGACCAGATTTATTGTATTATTGGTCAGTTAATGATCAGATATATTTGATCTTAAACAATATCCCAACATTAAAGGTTTCAAGGTTTTATCAAAGGGGTTGTTCAGGAGAGGACCCAAGGATGGGTTTACCCACAGTGGTCTGGTTAGAAGAAATTTTAGGAGTTTCTTTTTGTTGTGGTCTCTTTCTTTATAAGGGTTATTTATTAATTGAGGGGGTTTTTCTTTGGTATGGTGCTGAATATTTTGGTCACAGAAGAACCCTTATTCAAGCACCTGTTGGAGGGTTTTAATTGGTTAAAGTTGTGTTATAACTTTGTTTCTGATTTCTTGTTTCCTTATAATTGGTTCACTAATAATGTTTATGTGGTTAGGTACCACAGATGGTTAGGATGGATTAAGCTGGGTGGGATAATGGTATGAGAGGGCCTCTGAGGGCACAGAAGAGTGGTGATTGAGCGGCCTGTGAGAGCATAGAGGTGGATTATGATACAGCCTGGATAGGGCAGAGAGGCCCACCTGAAATAGAAAATCTGGTGCTCATGGGATGCTCAGGGCTTCCCGTGTTACAGTGGGATACAGGTACATGAGAAAAACTAGCTGGTTGAAAAAAAAAACTGCATGAAACTGAGGAAATTCTGCTGGTTAGACAAAACACACTGCATGAAACTGAGGCAATTCTGCTGGTTGATAAAATATTTTAAAGGGTTTTCACTCCTGTAAATCCTTGCCAGAATTTCTGTGAGGTTCTGATAAGGTTGTTCTGGTTCTGGTTGTTTATTTGGTACTGACTGTTCTTCCTGCATGTATTGCTGTTCATTCACTGGTGGTTTGTTTGGTGCTACTTGCTTCTACCTTGATGTATCTCTGTGCATTACTGGGTGTTTTTTGTTGGGCTTCATGGTCTTGACTGCCTGCATATATTTCTGGGAAGGACTGGGGGTTCTTGTTACTGGTGGTTGTTGTTACTGGTGGTTTTTTTGTTATCACATGCTCCTGACTACATAAATTGCTGTGTGGTGCTGGGGGTTATTGATACTGGTAGTTTTTTTGGCATCACATGCTTCTGACTACATAAATTTCTGTGTGGTTCTGGGGGTTGTTGGTACTGGTAGTTGTTTGGCATCACATGCTAGTGGCTGCATAAATTACTGTGTGGTGCTGTGATGGATTGGTGCTGGTGTTTTTTTTTTGTTTTGGTTGATCCTGGTTCCACTTTCTCCTGCCTATACTGCTCTAGTATACCTCTGCACAGCTTTCTGCATGTATATTTGCTTGTTTGTTTGGTTCTGGTTGAGACTGATGTTGCTTCCTCCTGCCTGTATTGTTTCCTGTATACTTCTGTAGAGCCTTCTGCATGTATATTTGCTTTTTTTTTGGTGAGGTGACAGGAGCTGAACTAGCTGCACTGCCTCCTGTATCTCTATTTCTGTATTCTGGCTGAGGTGATATGATTGTATGGTCCTGGTGTTGAGGTTAAGCTGTTACTTGTATGTACTTGATGGTTTTCAAGGTATGTCTTCATGCCTTCCACAGAGCTGTGACACCTTGTTGGGTATGGGTTTGCCACAGTTTGAGGTTTTTTTGGCTGTATCTTCTAATCCATGAGAGATGGGGGGGGTACTTTGGCTGAGTGACTATGTGTTAGTTCTGATTTAGAATCCATTTCTGAGGTTACTTTGAGGATTTAAGCTGTTTTTACACTATATCAGTGAATCTGATGGCTATAGGACAGGTTTGGATTACCACATCCCCCCCAGACTTAATGCTGTCCACAGCATTCCTGTCCATAGACATCAGACTGCACATCCTATCCTTTTTCTTCTTCTTCTTCTTCTTCTTCTTCTTCTTCTTTTTCTTCTTCTTCCTTTTCTTCTTCTTCTTCTTCTTCTTCTTCTTCTTCTTCTTCTTCTCCTTCTTCTTGTTTTTGATCTTGAGAGGCATAAATAATAAAAAAACTGATAATAAAATGTAGAATAAAACAAATTTCCAGAGAATCCTAGTAATCCAGTTGGTCCGGTATAAATCTTGATTGTTTTATTTTGCAATTTTCTCCTCTTAATTTTTTCTTGATTGTGCCCATGTAGCAAGTAAAAGTATCATTAAATCCTTTCCATTCTTATTGGTTGATGAATTGTAGTAGGGTTCTTCTGGATAATGATAGGTTTTGGCATTTTTCCTCTGATCCTTCAAAAAGTTTTCTTTTTAACTTGATTTCTTTTTTCCCCTTCTCCCTCTATCATGGTACTTCATGGCCAAAAAAAATTTTTTTTCCTCATGTTATCCCCTATTTTTTCAACCATTCTTGCATTTCAAGCCTTGAAACCCTTTTTGCATCTATTCAAACCTTATAGATAACTTTTTCCTTTTACACCTACCATAATGCCTTTAATCAGAAAGTTCTAGATGAAGATTAATTGATCCCTTTTTTTTCTTGATACCTTGACACATCTTGAAATCTTCAATTGGGTCCAATTTTAAGTTCAGACATTCTTGAAGTTTTCGGGGCCTTCTTTATTCCTAGTATTCCATGTTCTCTTTGGATTGAATTCTTTTTACATTAATAATCTTCTTGATAAAAGTATATTTTCACTGTTTCATTCTTTTATTTTTATTCATTCATTCATTTTTTTATTTTTTTGCATATAATTTTATTATTATATATATATATATATTTTATTTTTGTATTTTATTTTTACTCTATTTCAGCAGTTTAAACTCCTGCTTAGGAGTTTTTTTATTTATATATTTTTGTATTTTTTTTGTATAAACCCTGCTTGATTCAGTCTCAACAGCGGTGTCTCTTTTTTTGCAGATGCGTGCAGGTTCTGGTTGTGGGAGGTCGGGGGGATGCTTTCAACAAGCAGATGGGTTGTGCAAGGTTTTGCAAACAAAGGGGCAAAGAGGCGCGCAAGGCGCGCAAGTTGGTTATACAAAGATGGGGCACTACTGCGCCCGGTAGTGGTTCTGAAGCCCAATTTTATCCTTGATTGCCGCGGCTCCAATGGAAGTTGATCTTTGCCGTGGCCATTTGCAAGTATTTGAAAGACAACCACATAAAGTAAAGGGCTTCCAATTTGTATGTAATTTTTTTTCTTCTATTTTCTTCTTAAGTCCCAATGTTTGTTCCTATTTTCATTTTCTACACATGGCCAAATATCATGCTAATGTCTATGTACATTCCATCCTGTAGCTTGGTCCAATGTTCTCCAATAAATCTGATTCCATTATTCTTGCGCTAATCCAAACATGTAAATTTCAGTTTGCGGTGGTCACACAATGTTTGATAGCAATGGATACAGCCACAAGGCGCTGAGTTTTTTGGTAAGGCACCCATTCATTCCTCCATTCCTGTATATTTTTTTTCTTTCCTTACTTATTATTAATATTATTTTTATCCATTTGACTGGGTTTTAGGCGGTCTTTGAGTTAAGGTACCCCTGGCTCAATTGCGCATTTTTCAAAATTTTGCTTGCAACCTGGGTTGTTGGGGGTGGTGCAATAAAGGCGGTGTATGTCAACAGCTGACTGTGAGATCTTGTTTGCCTTCATTCTTATAATTTAAAATTTTCATTTATCTAAGTTTATTTATCATTTCTATTCTTCCTTCCAAACAACACAGGCTGCAGGGGTTGTGGTCATGTGTAATTCAGAGATGGTGCATGGAAGCTTTGGTCGCATCAAATCACGCGGTCAAGGATCAATTAAAAATCTACGTGAGCAGTCTGACTAGCCAATTGCAATTTGAATATTTTTGAGATTAATGTTGTCTTTGTCCTCCCTAATTCTTCCAAGTTTCAATTTGTCATGATTGTCAGCAACAACTTGGGCGATTGGCTTTGATTCAGGCTCAAATTTCCATTGAAACCAGGGTCATTACAGGAGGTGCAAGTAAGTGTTCAATACTTTAATTTGGTTTATTGTTTGATTTATTTGTTTGGACTAATTTATCTTGCTTTTTTATTTATTTATTCATTTAGAAAAAACCTTCTGTTTGATGTAGGCTCATCAGGGATTGTGATTTTGCATGGTTTACAGATTGTCATTGGTAGCTTTGGTCGCAACAATGCGCACACTCCAATCTGATGTAAGTTAATTGGTTTTCTGTTTGTTTCATTTTCTTCTCCAATTGGCAGTACACATGATAAAAGATTGAATTGATGCATTCCAATCAACCAATTGCTTGCAAAATCCTCTGGGTTGATCATGATTATTTTTTGCTGCAATAGTTGCGTTTGCCGCCTGAACCTGTCGGAGATTGTTGGATTGTTTCAATCACTGGTTGGCTTTCATGAGTGAGGTCCTCGCCTCTCATCAATTTCTATAAAAGGCAAAGGTGGGTGGGGTCTTTCTTCACAATCACTTCTTCCTCCCTGCTCCTCTTGGTATCCATCACATGCCTTTTTGTCCGGCGGCCGGTCTTCCATGATGTTTCTTTGCAATGACTGTTGCTGTGTCCCTCCCTTTGTGCGATTTGCTTGGGATTTCTGGGTCAATTGGCCCCTTTTTTCTTTTGTTTGATTATTAATTGTCTTCTTTGGAAACCGTAGTGGTTGCTGCGCCCACAACGGTGTTTATCCCCTGGAAATTACTTCAACTTCCAAGTTCCAAGGAAGCTGGTGACAAAAAATTGTGAGTCTGAATTTTGTTGATTTTATATATATGTATAAGGGTAAAGTGTTTGCTGATTACTTGATTTTTTTTGTAGGGGTTTTCTTTAAGGTTTTTTTTTGTTTACATATATATATCATCACGTAATGATTTTATTTATACATAGTGTTGGTTTTTTTTGGTACATACTCATAAGTAAATATATATGTTTCTATAAAATATTTATATATATATTTTCAGTGAATATCCCCTTTTTTTTTATGATCTTTATGTTGAGAGGAAACTTCATCAGTTGGGGTTATCATCAGTAATTTTTCTGGTTTTTTTTTTTGTTGAAATAAAGGGAGATGAGCCATGACAAAGTACTGATACTCTTTCCTTTTTTTTGTTATATATGATATATAGATATTTTATGCTAAGAGAAGAATTCATCAGTTGGAATTATCATCAGTGAGTTTTTTTTTTTGAAATAAAAGGAGATGAACCAAAACAAAGTATTGAACCTCTTTTTTTGTATATATACCATATTTTTTACACTGAGAATGAAACCATGCCCACCCATTCCCTCAGCTCTTCAAAGGAAAATTAAGGCTTACTGCTGCATCAATTCTAAATTAGAATCAAACCTACTCATCCAATTGGCCTGACCAGCAGACCTCAAATGGGGTGACCTTATACATATTGATCAATTTTGAAATCCATAATCTGGCCCATTCCTCTCCATAATAAAGGCTGGTTCTAACTACCCAAGGGATGTTTCCATAATGAGAAAGACAGTCCCCATGGTAAAGTAAGGTATTGGCCAACTGATTGTTGAGGAGCTCTATGAATTCTGAGTTGTCCAATCCTGCTCCAGGTAATTCTCCCCAATTGGTTCCTTCCATGTCTTCAAGGTCGGTCCAGAATCCTCAAAACACTTGTTGAAACATTTCCAAGCTTTCTTCAGCCTCTTGCCTTTTCAAATCTTCCTCCCATCCTCTTTCTGCTGGCACTTTGGGGGTGATGAAGTTACTTTCCCATGTTTCTGGTAACCCTTCAATGTCTATTTCTGGTATATGCTGTCCACTGGTCCAAACCCCTTCTTCCTCTAAGGTTGCTGTAATAATTTTCATCCCCATTTGTCTTCTAGGTGGTGTGACCTGCCATCCTGCTTGTTCTGGTGAACAAATTGGGATGAATAATCTTTCTCCTTCTGCTATCTCATAGCTCAAGACTTCCCCTTTATGCTTAGACAGCTCAAGCCTGACTTTATGATCCACCAAGAATGGTCTTACAAGTACTGCGGAATTGATCCTTTAGCTATGAAGGAGTGGGCAGACTTTGGTCCCCCAGGTTTTATTTCAAATACTGTTCTCTCAGCCAATCCAATTAGTGGAGTAGAGTGGAGATCAGTGGACAAGGCTTTCCAGAGGTTTTCTCCACTTCCCCAGTTGGTTTTTCCATAATCCATTCTGATAAAATAAATAACTATCTCCTCATAACTTCCAATCAATTTCTTGAATTCATGCTTGGTCTTGATTCCTCCCTTCTCTTGAGTATATCTGCGCAGACTTGGTATGGATTCCGCATGGAACCTTCTATGGGGGGTAGCTGTGCCCCATTTTCTTTTTAATTCCTTCTTCAAGAGGTCCCAGTCCCCATATTCATGTCCTTCCATATCTTCAATAGATTCCCTGATCTTCTTGTCTTGTGCTAGAAAAGGTAATTGTAGGTCTTTATCTATCCCTCCTGCCTTCTGGATCCTTGCCAGTTTCTCTACTCTTTTAATAAAATGCTCCACTTCTGTCCCATCAAATTCAAGGCTCACTTTCTTTCCATCTAATAATACTCCATTTTGTTCATCATTGTTTATTATTGAGTTATCCTGGACTGGTCTTCTGGCTGAGTTTCTTTCAGTATATTGACTCCTAGTAGATCTTCTTCCTTCTTCTCTAGCTTGGGGATATATATTTATTCCTGGGCTGATGGAGGGGTTTGTTGATTCTTCCATGGTTTCTGCTGGGATTATTCCATATGTTGATCTTGGGGTTAGGGTCTGAAATCTGGTTCTTTGTTGGGTGTATGGGGTTTCTAGAATTCCCTGTGTTGTTTTTCCTTCAAGAATTTGGTTTATGAGTTAGGAAATGTTGGAAAGGTTCCCAATTGCTTCTACTCCAGGGTCTGGCTGATTTTGACTTCTTTCCTGGTCTTCTTCTAGTTTATCCTGCAATCCAATGGTTATTTTGGTTTTTTCTTGCAATTCTTTCTCCATCCTGATTATTGAAGATAGGGCTTCTTGATTATTATCTTCAATACCTCTGATTTGGTCCTTGAGGTCTTCAATTATCTGGTATGGGTTTATTCTTTCTGCCTTCTGAATTTTGAGTTGGTTATTGAGGCTGATATTCCACCAATATGGTTTTTGTTTTAATAACTAATCAAATATAAAGGAAACAGGCCACTTCTGGGACACCAATTGTAGAGACTCCTTTGGGATTATATAAATAAAGTAGCAAATAGCTTGCTGGCAGTCCTTGAAGACAAATTTAGTATTATTTCTACTCCTTTAGAGTATTAGTAAATACTAAGAGTGTTTTTGAATTGCCTGTCCTTCTAGTATCATAGTGAGTCTGAACAATAATATATTTAAATTTATGGCTGGTTTCTTTGAGACTCAAAATAGGTCTCAGATCAGACCTTAATTAATTATTAAATATTATTGGTGGGCTTTGTTGAAGAAAAGACCAGATGTATTGAATTATTGGTCAGTTAATGATCAGATATATTTTATCTTGACCAATATCCCAACATTAAAAGTTTCAAGGTTTTATCAAAGGGGTGGTTCATGAGAGGACCCAACAATGTGTTTACCCACAGGGGGATGGGTAGAGGAAAGGCTGGTAGTTTCTTTTTATTGTTCTCTGTTTCTTCATAAGGGTTATTTATTGATTGAGGGGGTGTTTCTTTAATACGGTGCTGAATATTTAGGTCACAGAATAACCTTTATTCAAGCACCTGTTGGGTGGTTTTAATTGGTTAGAGGTGTGTTATAAGTTTGTTTCTGTTTCTTGTTTCCTTATAACTGGTTCACTAATAATATTTATCTGGGTAGGTACCACAGGTGGTTAGGATGGATTAATCTGGGTGGGATAATGGTATGGGAGGGCCTCTGAGGGCACAGAAGAGTGGTGATTGAGCAGCCTGTGAGAGCATAGAGGTGGATTATGATAAAGCCTGGATAGGGCAGAGAGGCACTCCTTAAATGGAAAATCTGGTCCTCATGGGATTCTCAGGGCTTCCCCTGAGGGTTACCTGGGGCTTCCCCTGTTACAGTGAGATACAGGCACATGATACATCGTAGCTGGTTGGAAAAAAACACTGCATGAAACTGAGGCAATTCTGCTGGTTAGACAAAACACACTGCATGAAACTGAGGCAATTCTGCTGGTTGGGAAAATATTGTAAAGGGTTTTCACTCCTGTACAGCCTTGCCAGAATTGCTGTGATGTACTGATAAGGTTTTTCTGGTTCTTGATGTTTATTTGGCACTTACTGTTCTTCCTGCATGTATTGCTGTGCATTCACTGGTGGATTTTTTGGTGCTACTTGCTTCTACCTTGGTGTATCTCTGTGCATTACTGGTTTTTTGGTGTTGTGCTGCATGGTCTTGACTGCCTGCATATATTTCTGGGCAGGACTGGGGGTTGTTGTTACTGGTGGTTGTTGTTAATGGTGGTTTTTTTGTTATCACATGCTCCCGACTACATAAATTGCTGTGTGGTGCTGGGGGTTTTTGATACTGGTAGTTTTTTTGGCATCACATGCTTCTGACTACATAAATTTCTGTGTGGTTCTGGGGGTTGTTGGTACTGGTAGTTGTTTGGCATCACATGCTAGTGGCTGCATAAATTACTGTGTGGTGCTGTGACCAATTGGTTCTGGTTTTTTGTTTGTTTTTGGTTGATCCTGGTTCCACTTTCTCCTGACTATAGTGCTCCTGTATACCTCTGCAGATATTTCTGCATGTATATTTGATTGTTTGTTTTGTTCTGGTTCAGACTGGTGTCACTTCCTCCTGCCTGCACTGTTTCCTGTATACTTCTTCCAAGCCTTCTGTATTTATATTTGCTTTTTTGTTTGGTGAGGTGAAAGGAGCTGAAATAGCTGCACTGCCTCCTGTATCTTTATTTCTGTATTCTGGCTGAGGTGATAGGGTTGTATGGTCCTTTTGTTGAGGGTAAGCTGTTACAGGTATGTGCTTGATGGTTTCCAAGGTATGTCTTCATGCCTTCCACAGAGCCATGACACCTTGTTGGGTATGACTTTGCCGCAGTTGGAGGTTTTTTGGGCTGTATCTTCTAATCCATGAGAGATAGGGGGGTACTTTGGCTGAGTAACTAGTGGTTATATTTGATGTAGAATCCATTTCTGAGGTTCCTTTGAGGTTTTGAGCTGTTTTTACACTATAATTGTTAGTCTTATGGCTATATGACAGGTTTGGACTACCACACGGGTTGTTGGGAAAGGGTTTTCCCTGGTCATTCTACTAAATCATATTTAAATGGGAAGCAGAAGGATAATTCTAATTCCTCTCATTTTTTATGGGAATAGTTGATCCTAAAAATAGTTGTAGTTCTTCTGAGGCTCAGACTTCAACCAAAGGATCAACTCTCATCTCTCAGGCCTATTTTTCTTTTTCTCATCATTCTCTCCTAATATAGAAAGCATCAAAAATCACAAACATGTTAAAATGGAAAACTCCAAAAATATCTCTTCTCTCTCTGGATTTTTTGTGTCTTCTTTTCCTTGTACTCTTAGGACTTATCATTCTTCTCTCAGGTCTGGTTCCAATATCTTCAATGAGTATAAACTAGATCCTCATCTTTATTCCATTCTTGGTGGTTTGGGGATGGAGGAATATGGGCTCCTGTGGAGGCAATTTGGGGTAGAAGTAAGTCCTCCCAATTGTGCACCACCAGAGCAATCTTCTACCATTCTTTTTGAAACTCTACCTTGTTCCACACATGTGAGAAACATTTTATCTCCTGGTTCTCCTTTTATGAAAGAGGCACCCTTTGAGGATATTGCAGAAAATCGGATGCGGAAAATGTTGGAACTTGGTCTCAGTTTTTGTAATCAAGTCTCACTGGTCAGATCTTGGAGGAAACAAGAACTTCTCTCTCTTGCTACCAAGTATAAACCAGTTGCTAAAAAGGTCTAACCAGTCAACCAGCCTATGCCTCTCAACCTTAATCCTCCTCTTATGTGTCCTCCCTTATCTATTGATCCTTACTGTGGTCTATCTGAATCTCTTACTGGTCCCTTTGTGCCCAATTGTTGTATCACTGAACCTTTTGTTCCTCCCAACTCCTCCCTTTCCTAGAGGTCTAGGAAGGCCTCTCCAGGCGCTTCAAGTACCCAGGCTTGGTGTTCAATATCCCCCTCTCTCATGCTTGAAAGCCCTCTGACCACTTTTTGACAAGGAGCACGTGCAAGTGTTCTTGCTTGATCCACCCACTGGATCTTCCACCCTCATCATCTTCCTGATCTACACCAACCAACATCCCATCCAATGGTTGGCCATTTTTTGGATCCCCCCCCCCCTGTTTTTATCTGGGTGGTGTAAGACTCCAAACGGTGCTAGGCTGCGGCAGTTATTTGGAGGGGAAAGGTGCTGTTTAGGCTGCCCTCCTGAGTGTTACAAAAATTTTTTAAATGTAACCAAGATCAAGTTCCAGAAACTTTTAAGTGAGGAATCAAGTGGTAAAGGATAAGGTTTGATAAGAGTTGGTAGTAATGGAACAGCACTATCTGAGGCAAGATTATGTGGGAGATATTTGAACAAAAGAAGTTAAAGTTTTTTTAAATTTCAAAAGAACAAAGCTGTTGTATGTAAACAATGCCAACAAGCTAATAACTCTGATCTTCAGCAGAAGATTTGGGATGATCAACTCAAACCCCAACCAACCTCCAGGTTCTCAATGAACCCGCCCAACTCTCTGCCATCAATCGCTTGAAGGGTACCTGATAACTGGGGGTGGCCATACAAGACAAAGCACAATGTTTTGAGAAGCTCTAAAAGCAAGCAGTAACTGATTTGAACAGGGATACCTCAACACTTTTCAAGGAACTCAAGAGTAGGCTGGCAGAATGCAACTTAAAAAAAAATGAAAGGAGGTATAACACTCCAGGTTTTAAGCTAAAGAAAACCTCTTCAATCCAACATTATTGGCTACAGAAAGATTATCAAGGAAGGATCAAGACTGGTATGGTCAGAGAAAAGGGATCAAAGAGTGGTGTAACACACTCAATAATTCCAACAGACAGAATTCTCTTCAACCAGAAAGGCTATTGGTTGGTGATAAGGATCAGGCCACAGAGGGCCAAATACTTGAGGATTAATGCATCAGGGGGCAATAAAGGATATACCCAGGATAATGATGATGAATTACTATGATAACAGGGGGAAAATATGCACACATTCCCATGGATTATTGGAAAAGGTGGGGGAGAGCCCCTTCTTTTATGGGCCATTGGTCCCTGTTTAATATGTACAAGTGATAACACATATAGAGCACAAAAAAACAATTGGAAAAACTTTTTTTTTGTTAGTTAGAAAATGAAATGATGCGGTAAAATAGAAATGAAATCAAAAAATCAAAACAAAGATGATTGGGACACGTGAGCAAAAAAAAAAAAGATGACAGGAAGGCAGCCAGCCCAATTCACAGATGACAGCGGGCAGCGGATGGAAATCCGTGGGTTGGCAGATGAGCAATAGGGGAGGATGATCATCCACACCAGCAGTTGAGGGCAGGTGATTAGCAGCAGGGGAGGAGGCTGTGCAGATGAGTAGTCAATGGGCCTGGGTGACAGGTGGTTGGATGACTGGTGAGGAAAGGGAGGTGGGATAGTGAGATTGGGCAAGTAAGAGGAGGTGAGTGATGAACGTGAGACTGGATGAGTCAAAAGACTGGCTGTTGAGGTTTCCCTCCTCCTGGATCTCTGCCTTTCAACTTTGGTGAGGATGATGATCAATGGCCATTGGGTGCAATGGGGTTGTTTTTGTTGTTATTTGCAATTTGATCAATTGTTCCAACCTCTTCTGAAGCCTAGATTATTCCAACATCATTGATTCCTGCTTTGAGTTTCTGATTCAAAGGAGATCATTTTTCCAATTACAATAGACACCCTTAGGTTGGAAATAAGGACAAAAGTGGACTTGGAGATGGTTAGATCAAAGGGTAGGGTGATTCTGGATGGATTGGGTAGAGGGTGATGGTTTATTGTTGATGTTGTTGCTGATTGGTTGATGATGCTTGGTCAAATCAGATTGGTATCAATGATGATCAATGAGGACTGGTGATCAGGATAATGATGGGGTGTTGATGATGATGTTGGGGTTGTTTATGTTCAATCTTTGGTATGGACAATAGTGAGGCTGAGGGGAGTAGTCATCCAGGCTGGTGGTGGTGGTGAATGATGAATGGATTGGTTGGATGACCATTGAGGAGAATTGCCATTGCCGCTGATGTCAATGGCAATGCCGGTGTTAGAAAGGATCAAGACAAGCGGAGCCAGTGTGAGAGATGGGAAAGATCAAGGCAAGCGGGTCTTCACCCCTGCATTTGGCAAAACAAAGGGCCAAATCAAAAAAGGACAGGAATTGAATGCAAGACCTGGGGACTTGGAAACCTCTGGGACCCATCCCTAAACCGCTGGGAGATGGGGAAGCTGGATGATCTGAAGGCTGAAGGAACCTGATTCAGAAAAAGGAATTCCAATTTTTTTCAATCATGATGAATGATAGCCATAAAAAATCATAAAAAAAAAATAAATTTTCGGCAGTGGTCCGGAGGTGTCCAGATTTGGTCACCACAGCAGCTGTTGTTGTTGCGGACATCCAGAAACCAACTCTGACTAGCTGTTGCCCATCCCCATCCTCTCAATGAACCCACCTTGGGCCTTGCAACTGATGTTGGTTTCCATCTGTAATCATCATCTCTGCCAAAATCTGTTTACCACCGCCATCTCCAAACTCACTTGATCAACTAAAATCTCATTGACCTTGGATTGGTCACCAGACAGACCAGTGAGAAGCCATTGGTGCCAACGCTGTCACCCATCAATGATCCCAACCAATCCTCCCATCCAATCAATCAATCACATCCAACAACGCCATCCTCCCTTTTCATCCTCCCTTGCAATTTCAATGGATGGATCCCTCTCTGGCAAATGCAAACCATCACTTGTGGCTGTTGGAACCCTTGCAATCTCATCCACAACCCTCCCAAATCCTTGCGCATCCTTCTTTCTGCCGCCAATCACTCCACTCAATCCTTGCTGTTTCCTTGATCAGCCTGCTGTTGTGACGGTTGTGGCTTTTGCGGCTGCTCAAGCAATCATCCCAGGAGGGTATCATTTTGTTTCTCATCCTTGTTTTTTCTTTTTTTTTAAATTTCCGGCGCTTCTCTTTTGCAAATTTTGTTGTTTGTCACCACTGTTTTTTCCTTTCTCATCCCTATCATTGTTCATCTGAGAAAAAAAATATTGTTTTTCTGCTTTCATTTGTAGTATCTCTTGTAAGTATTCTACAGGGATCTTTTCCAGAAAAGTGTTGGAATAAAAGGCTTTTTGGTTGGGATCAGGGTCATGCAAGGGCGCTGATATTCAAGAGAGGTGAATCAAACTGGGGTGAGAGGCCAGGAGGGACTGGACTCAAGGAGGTAATGACGGTAAATAGTCATCCAGAAGCAGTTATTTGAAATTTTTTGTTGAAGGAACAGGCTGTTCAAGTAGTACCAACTAGAGAACCCAAAACGTGGGTCTTATCAGATGACAGAAGCATATTCATGAGATTTGTCCAAGGGAAGCAGGTCCTGAGGCAATTCAAAGAAAGAAGAAAACACTGGAAGCACAAGTCTGGGCATGGAAAAGATAAAAGTCCTGAAGTCACAATAATGACATACATGAGACAAGAGTAGGAAAGCATGAAAGATCAATATTCAACTAGAAAGTTAATAAACAGCAATAAGACTCTGATGTGAACTGGAGATGAGATTGTAATCTGAAATATCAACCATAACATCAACATGTATCAATAAAACTTAGAAGATGAGGTTGTAATAGATGGAAAAGATAGACTGGGAAGTATAAAAATGAAGGATTTAGAGCCGAATAACTCATTATCTCAACAAAAATGAGGGTCTCTCCCCTGCCTTTTTGCCCCATCATCATCAGCTATAATTTAATCAAATTTTCATCATCATCTCAATAATCAATCTGCGGGGCCCTCCCCCTTGTCTGAGCATCCTTATCCTGGGTATATCATTTTATTTCCCCTTGATCCTATGAGCCTCCATACTCAATCCTTTGATCTGTCCTCTGAAACCTGATCCTTATAACCAACCAATAGCCTTGCTGTTTAAAGAAGAATCCATTGGGTTGAATTCTTGAGTGTGTTAAGCCACTCTGTTTATCCCTTTCTCCAACGGCCTTGGTCCTGATCATTCATTTGATTTTATTTCTGGAACCAGTCACATTTGGCTGAGAGATTCCTTTAATTTTGAAACCTGGAGTGTTAAACCTCCCTTTATTCCCTTGAAGTTGAATTCTGCCATTCTATTCTTGAGTCCCTTGAAAAGTTTTGGGTCATTCTTGTTTGAATTTGTTACTGCTCTCCTTCTAGAGCTTCATAAAACAAATTGCTTTGTTTTTTACAGCCACCCACTGTTATCTGGCACACTTCAAGCGCTTAATTACGGAGAGTTTGGCAGGTTCATTGAGAACCTGGAGGTTGGTTGGGATTGAGTTGATCATTCCTAATCTTCTGCTGACAACCAGAGATATTAGCTTGTGGTAATTGTTACTTACAAATGCCTTGTTCCATTGAACTCTGAAAAAACTTTAACTTATTTTTTCCAGTCTTTTCCCGCACCATCTTGCCTCAGATATTGTTTTTCTCCATTGCTACAAAATACTTCAAAACTTATCCCTTCCATTGATTCCTTATCTACAAGTCACTGGATCTTGATTCCAGTTAAATTTAAATATTTTTGTAACTCTTAGGAGGAAGGCATAAACAGCACATTTGCCCTCCACAGAACTTCCTCAAGCTCAGTACTGTTTGGATTCTCGCACTGGGGGTTGTATAGGAGCCATTTACCCCCTGGAAATGGCAATTTTGAGGCTTTTACCCCTGTACATGGCTTGAATCTGCCGTTTTTGGGGGTGCGCAACACCCCAGAAGTTGTGCTAGAATCTTTGGCACCCCCTGGACCACAATTGGGCTCCTTCAACCCAAATTTGGGATCTACAGATACTATGTGAGACAGTTGGACCACACCTAGCAATACCAAAGCAAAATTAAAGTGAAATTAAAGTGAAATGCAAGTGAAATAAATTAAAGGATCCTAGATATGAAAGTGAAATTTGACACATCTTTCTTTACTCAAAATTGAGAAAACTTTTCTGTAGTTCATTTGGAAGTTGGACTGAATAATTAAGTAGCATTGCAATTTCTTTGCATTATGGGAACATTGGCAAGCCCTCCTTGTGATCTGGCTGCGTTGAAGGACTACATTGATAGTGCCATTAACAAAGCTTTGGAAAAAAAGGATTTGGGTAATTAAACATTGGAATCCCCAATTTCATCCTCATCTAGTGTGGAAATTGAGGAAAAAAAAGTTTCACAGTTGGATTTGACCTCTGGTGTTGAGTATCATTTTACCTTACTGAGGTCTTTGCCTGATTTAATTTGATCAAAACTAATTGATGGATTG
The DNA here is from genome assembly GCA_025617555.3 of Puccinia polysora. Classification (NCBI taxonomy): domain Eukaryota; kingdom Fungi; phylum Basidiomycota; class Pucciniomycetes; order Pucciniales; family Pucciniaceae; genus Puccinia; species Puccinia polysora. The sequence continues at coordinate 45,128,347 of CM062632.1, forward strand.
TAATTATGAAACTATGAAACTATGAAACTATGACACCTATGAAACTATGACAATAACCAAGGAATTTTTACTAGATCCACTCAACCCACCACCCGTGAGATCCTTTCCTACTAGGGAAGAGGTGCAAAACTATTGTCAAACATGGGCTACGTAGCATTGTTATGCTCTGATGGTTTTTAAATCAAAGAAATATAAATATTTGGATTTTGCCTGTGATTGACATGGTTCCTACTCAGGGCAACTCCTTACCAAAAGTTCTTGGCAATTTCACACAAGGAAGCTTGGGTGCAAGTTTCTAATCCATGCAAGTTGCACAAAGGCAGACCCCTTGTGACAACTCTCCTACAAAGAACCTCAAAATGAACATCAACCATCAGAACATCCCTCTGTGCATCCTCAACCAAGGAGAATCACTGGGGTAGCCTTAGAAAATCTAATAAAAGGAATGAATGATGGTATCAATAAGTTACAACTTAAGAAAAAATTGAGCAAGATTGATGGGGGCAATTATTTTGATGACCAAACAATCAATAGCACTAAGCAGAAGGTAGTGCTTGAAGAACTGAAGGGGAAAACTGTTATGGATGTACTATAAAAACAGGGCAAAGAATAAAGTTTGATTCATTGGTCAAAATTCAGTGGAGAAATTCACTTGGAGGCCCTTTTCTTGGCCCACCCAGAGTCATCAAATCTTTCCAAAGGATTCCATCATATTTCTATGTTGGATTGTACTTATAAAACAAATAAGTACAAAATCCCGCTATTGCATGTTGTAGAAATGACAGCCAACCAGAAAAATTTCACAAAATCTTTTGTTTTCATAAAAAAAGAAACATTTGAGTTCTACAGTTGGTCTGAAAATGCATTAAAGGATTTGGCTTATGATCCTGAGAGACTTCCAAAAGTGTTTGTGATTGACCGTGAAAAAGCTCTGATTTGTGCAATTTAATCTAGTTTCCCAGAGTCATCATGAAAATGTTGCACTTGGCACTTGTCTAAAAAAATACAAGCAAACTGTAAAGGGCGCTTTGTTAATGACGTTGAAGGATGAAAAATCTTTATGACTCCATGGGAAAATTAGGGGGCCTCAAAGACCAAGGAGGTGGTGGAGGTCAATGATATGGACCTCAGAGTAGTTTTAAATAACTGCTTCTTATTCTTCTTAGTTTTGTGTTATGACCTTTTGACTTGTATAGTGTTTCTTGAAAGAATATGATGATGTTCTCAAGTATATGGAAAATAACATTTTCTCTATCAAAGAGATTTTTTTCACGGCGTGGACTTGTATAAACCCAGATTTTGGAAACAAAACAACTTCTTGGGTTGAAGGGGCCCATGCCACTCTCAAATAATTCCTTTCAAAGTCTTTGGGAAACATGTTGGATTTTTGGAAAAAACTTGAGAGAACAGTTTGAAATTAAATTTAATTGTTTCATGCATCACTATGCAACTCTTGCATTAAGTTGCGGATAGTCCTCCCACCTGAACTGTTACCATTGGGATACAAATTGTCTTTAGAGGCAAATCAGCTTGTTAGGGAACAATTTGAGAAGTTAAAAAATCATCATGATGGCAAATTTTGCACCAAGTCATACTCCAAGACTATGGGTTTTCCCTTTTCCCACCAAATAGGTGAACATCTAGCATTCAGAGGATCCATGGTACCCAAAGATGTTCATCCTCAGTGGATGTTGGACTATGACCCTTGCAGTTCTAGTTTTGTAAGTTGGCTTAATTTGGATTGTTCAAATCACTATGTGATTAATGCTTTTTGATTGATCAATCATAATTCACTAATGGCTGATCCTTTTTAATTTTTTAAGTGCAACATGGACAAAATGCTGAGCATTCCTCAGTTATGTGAAAAAGTGAATGCAATGATTTTGGAATCTCCAGATCATGAGCAAGGTAGCCTATTCAAGTATATCATTTGAAAGATCACAAAATATTGATTGAATCCAAGGCTTGAACCTAAAGTCTTACAATCAAGTAGGGGCTGACCAAAATTGACAGATACGCGGAGACAACCATCTGGGTTTGAGCATGTTGAAAAACAACTCAAGTGGGAAAATATGGATGGAAGGGTTCCAAATAAGAAAACAAGAAAGATTGTAAGTCTTTTCTTTTAGAAAATATTCATTTTTTTGGGCTTAATGAACTAACTAACTAATGATGAATTGTTAGTCAAAGTCAGAATGATCAGAATCTGAATTTCATAGTTCAGAGGAAGAGACTGGAAGTAAATTTGGATCACTTAATTTGGCATTGGAATACTCTTAAGAGGAAGACCACATGCAGAAAATCTCAACCAGAAGCTCATTGTTGGTGAGAATTCATTTTGTTGATGTGACTAAAGAAATGAATACTTAGTTAGTTTTGATGATAGGAACCAAATGTGAAATACCTCAATCACATACCCAAGAAATTCCATAATTTCTTGGGTGAGGTTTGGGATCCAATTGGAGATTGGAATTGAGGATTTGGAGTCAATTCTAAATATCTTTCAATTGGCAATATGAGTCATTGCTAAATATCTTGGTTACAATGAAAATGGATGGCTTGAAGTGAGAAAGGAAAGATTGAAACATTATAGAAACATAAAGCATGCTACATTAGGATGCTTGGTGGTTCAAAAGAGGTACAAAAGATTAAAAAAAGTCTTGATGTTGAAGACATCAATCAAAATATTCCCTCTTCAAAATGGTTGGCTAAACTAGATATGGGACAAATGTTAGCAGACACACACGCCAGACCTATGTATTTAATTTCATTGGAGTCATGTTGTTCTTATATTCCAATGAAAAATGGTGTTACATATCAATCAGACCCTATTTATATTTCCTTTGTAAACAATAACCACTGTTTTCTGTTGGTACTTGAGGGAGAAATGATTCCAATCCTGCCCATTGTAGCAAATGCGGGTTCCTTGATTTCTAAAAAAGCCTCTGGTTGGCTGATCATCTCAAAGATCAACTGAAAATGTATTCTAGATTATAGAGATTATAGACTTTGACTTCAGTTCATCATTGGGTCTCAAATAAATTGTAATTCTAATGCAGATGAAAATTTCTATTAATATAAAGGGTTATCACATTTTGAAAATCATGATTTTGAGTGTTTTGAGTTGACATCATTATATTAAGTTTTTTGCATAAGATTTTAATGGTAAGTCAGTTCAACTTGTGTTGGGCTGATTCCATCATAAGGAGTATTTTACTCGTTATGATGGGATCAGCTTAACACAAGTTGAACTGGTTTTTTTTGGTGTTTTTAGTTTAGGGCTAGTCCAGTTACTGGTCTTTTTTTTGGTTTTTTTACTTTAGGGATTTTCAAGTTACGCGTCTTTTTTTTTGGTATTTTTAGTTTAGGGCTAGTCCAGTTACATGTGTTTTTTGGTCTTTGTACTTTAGGGCTAGTCCATTGGATAGTACCAGTTTTTTTTGTTTGATCATTATATTGAGTGTTTTGAATTAGAGTTTAATGGTAAGTCATTTCAACTTGTGTTGGGGTGATTCCATCATAAGGAGTATTTTTCTCCTTACAATGAGATTAGCTTAACACAAGTTGAACTGGTTTTTTTTGGTGTTCTTAGTTTAGGGATAGTCCATTTACTTGTCTTTTTTTTGGTGTTTTTAATTTAGGGCTAGTCAAGTTACTTGTGATTTTTTTTGGTGTTTTTAGTTTAGGGCTAGTCCAGTTACTTAGGTTTTTTTGGTTCTTTTTACTATAGGGCTAGTCCATTGGATAGTACCAGTGTTTTTTGTTTTTTACTTATTTGTTTATTATTTTCTTTTTTTTTAACCAAAAAATGAACGTTTTTTGATTTTTTGGTTGATTTCTGTTTTTTTGGAAGGTTTATTTAGATTATGGGTTATGGTAGTACCCTTTCATTCCTTTTAGTTTTTTTTTTTTATTTTTTTGGCTCACAAAGGTCCGGTGGCATGTGGGATTCCACATAACTACATTCAAGCGGTATGGAGTTCTACAGGGCTGGAATGTAGTCATGCAGCATTCCACACAAGCCCAGACCGTGCTGTGTGGGCCAGGTGGTTCTTTGAGCCGTGTGGCACGCGACACAGCTTTAATTTGGTTATGTGGCGTGCCACACGGCTCATTTTGAGTTTTTTCCACGGCTCCACAGGCCATGAATTTAACATTACCCTTTGGAAAATTCAATGATGGCAACCAATTGACTTAATTCAAAAATTCATAATTCTATAAATATCAAATTTTGGAATAACTTTAAACCTGAACTCAAAACTAAAAAAAATCTATCCAATGTAAGAAAGATGAAAAAAATGATAATAATTTATTTTGTTTACACAAAATGGAATATTTCTGGGGAGAAATGAAAGCCTTTTTAGCAAAAATAAAAAAACATAACACAGTTCCACATATAAATCTTTTATTCCAATAATTCAAATATTTTGAAATATTCAAACAAAAATATCATTCATTACATAAATGATTAGGAAGAAAGATGAAAAACATGCTTCTTTGAAGAGAAATCAAGATTTCTGATGCAATGTAGATAACTATGTACCAAGAAAAAAAAAACATAAAATATGGAAAAATTTTACATACCTATTCCATGATTGGAATTAAACTAATTTGATATATTTTGGGACAATCTTCATTGAGTACAAAAATGAAAAAATCAAATTTAAAAAATTTATTATTAAAAGAATATTAACTTTTTTTATTTCTTCAATTATTGATGCACTTGATTTTTTTGTCAAATTTAAATCTTAGTTAAATAGATCCAATTAAACTTTTCCTGTGGAATTTTTTCAAATTTTTTTATATTTAGTAAAAGATACCTATATTCAGTTGCAGATAATCATTTTTATAGAAAGCAATCAATTTATGATTTGATTATTCTAATTGTAATGAATAAGACTCACACGTTTTACAAATTGTATAAATACATAACCACAACTAGACACATACGGTAGATTATAAACATATTTTCTAGATTATGTTATTATATGAAAATCTACATGTATATAGTCTTGCCAACCCGACAATCCGGAAAGACTCTTCCCCATCAGAGTTTGTGTCCAACACGGAGGCGGGTGAAGCTAATCTAGTGGTTTTGGGTATTTGGGCAGGTTAGTAATCCAACATCAGAGTTTGCGTCGAACACGGAGGCGGGTGAAGCTAATCTAGTGGTTTTGGGTATTTGGGAAGTCAACCTAAACTCAATACTAATTATGTTCCTCAATGAAAAATGTTTTTGAATATTTTGAAATCCTTGAATCCCTCTCAGATTATAGCTACATATATCATTCTTCTATTTTATTTTATTTTTTTGGTAATTTAATTGAATATTAACAGAAATTTCAATTCTTATTGAAAGAAACCAATTTTTTGAATTTAATGTTTTTCTTTTGGAACTTGATGAATGTTTCTTGGGATATTTCAAATTATTTCAATTCCCCTCATGAAACAGATATATTTAAAAAATTTATTCCTCTTTTTTTTTATGTTTGGTACAAAGGTATTTACATTCCATCAGAAATTTGTGTTTTTCTTCAAAGAAATCTGTTTTCCAGATTTTATTGATTTTTCAAGTACTGAGTTATCTTTTTGTTTAAATGTTTAAAAATATTGAGATTCTCAGAATGTTTATATGCAGACTTTTTCAAGTTTGATACAAAGGTATTCAAGTTCCACTCAAAATATTCCATTATGTGTAAGAAAAATGAATCACTCTCATTTTTCTCATTTCTCTTACATTGGATAGAGCTTTCTTCTAAATTGCAGATTTGAACTCCTTGCCACATATTGTAATTCATAGTATTTTTTATTATTTAATTAACTCAATTGGAATCCATTATTCAATTCTCCATAACATTCTACCCCAAAAAAACCCACAGAGGGTTGGGAGAACTTAATTTAGCCCCCCAGAGCCTCAATTAATGTTTACAGGCTTTTGGGGCTCCAAAAAACCATCAAATGGCATTCCCCCCCCCAAAGCACCCCTTTTAACCTGAAAAGCCTTCCCATCTTTCTGGAATGGCAAAGTAGGCCAGTTGGCGTCATATTTGCAACTCAAAGTGCTATAATTATTCCAATGATGTCTGTTTGTATTATTTTAGCTTTCTTTTGCTAGAATCACGCCTTTTGTGTGTGGTTAACAATTTCTTTGGAGTAATCATTTCCTGGGCCCTTCAAGAATTTTGTAAAACAAAAAATATGTCTTTAACTCCTAAATTATACACAAAAATTCATTTCTGAGTTTATATCAGCCAGCTAACCTATATTTGATGCTTCATGTGAAACATTAAAATGGCCACAACATTCCACCCTTTCATCATGGTTATTTTTGCACAATTAATTCAGGGGTGAAGAAGTTGGATTGTGAGGGTATTTCCACTTAGAAGCCCTGCAAATTTGTGGGTGGGGAATCCATTTCTGTTTTAATAATTAAGTATTTACCAGTAATTAAGTATTTACCAGTATTCATGTAGTTTTCTCATTTATTCTTATGATCTTTGGTTTTTTGGTACTTTTGTCAGCTGGATCTTCCATGCTAGCAGGCTGACACATTCCAAGGACTCAGTCTGCCTTCCTTTAACTTTGTTTCATTAATTAATTGGTCTGATGAATTTCAATTCATTTGAATTGAAATTTTTTCATCAACTGGTTATACTTTGATTTTGTCATTTCTTTATTCTTGCACTCCTTAAATTTTCTGCATCCTTTGTTCACCTATCTAGAGAGGAAATCAGCGGGCTGTATTTAGTAATCCTCATTAAAATTCAGAAAAAATCAAAATTCAAAGACCTTTCATTTCAATTGTTTCCTCAGTTATTTAATTTAATATATTCTTGAATTTTTCTGAGCCCAAGTCTTTAAATCAAGCTTTGCCTCAGTTTTCTTCTCAAAACATCTCCTGTTGCACCTTGCACTTAAATTTGAACTTCAATTCAAAATTCAAAGCATAGATTTTTTAACTTTGCAATTTCTTATAGCATTAGCCTTTCTCATTTTCACTGAAAATTACTAAATTATTCCCCCTCATTAGTATTTGGGGAAGTTGTTAAAATTTTTACCAAGCACACTTTGGGAAAAAGTGACCTTAAAACCAGGTTTACTGTCACATGGTGGTATGTGACCCCATAAAACCTCCAAATTGACTGGTTTTTTAGCTAGTATTATATCAATTCCTTCAGTCCTTGCCTCTTTATTTGCCAGAGGATCTTGTGTTATTAAATTTGAAAAATGCAATTACACAGATTTGTTACTTAAAAAATAGAAAGGAACTATTGCTATCTTGAAACAGGTAAAGTTTCCTGAAAAGGAAAATTCTGATCTTTTCAAAGCAAAGCTTGAACCTGAAGCAAGGAGAACACTAAAATTGCTTCTATTTACTGAATTAATTTGATTCTGCAAATTTGAGTATTGATTACCTCAAATTTATTTGGAATCACTTGAAGAAATTTAGAAATTTTTTAGTTATCTTTGAAAGGATTAAGGGAACTGCAAGCTATTTTCTTGGTTTATGTGCTTTTTGAGTTAATATCTTGATAAAAATATTTAAATAATTATCAACTTGAAAGTAAATACACCAATATTTCTTCTCCCTCTAGCCATTTTTTTTTCTCTTGAGTATTCATGTTTCCTTGTGATGAAAAATTAGAGTTTCAACTAGGTTCTGGGCCTTTGGGTTTGAGCTGAATTTTTAGGTTGAATATTCTTTTAACTGCTTCAAGATTGTTGAATTTTGCTTCAAATTCCTGCTTTTTTTCAAATTCAAATTTTTTTTGTGTTTTTTTGAGAAATTTGATAGCCTTTATAAAGCAGGATTACTTGATTTTGAAATTTCTTGAATTATTATTTTTTCTTGAAAATGAAGATGTTTGCTCAATAAATTTGTTAAAAAATTACAAAATTTGAATTATACAGCCACCATACTTCATTTAATACAACACTTCAAGTTCAACAAGTTCACAAATAATCCTTCATGACCAGGTTTATCAGTTTAAATTCAAAATTTCCACGTCATTCTGATTTTAAGCAGGGAAAACAGCAATTTGTTGAACCCATTCAAATTTTTGACAATGCATCAGTAAATAGTATTTTCAATTTGTTAATGATCTGGTTTACACCACTGAAATTCTTTCCCCCTGAAGACGTGGACTTTTTGAGTTTTTTTCTGAATTTTTTAGATTTTTTTATAAGCTTACACAATTTTAATTATAAAAAAAATAGACTAATTCTTGTCTACTGTGAATTTATCCAGCTGTTGAATTCTAGTGGTTTTAAATTTTGAGCTTCTATCACCTTTTGCTGAGCCAGCTTCATCAAGGACCTGCAATAATGTAGAATGATTCATCTTTTGTTCAAAAAATTTTTGAATGTGCACTTCTATAATCCTGAAATCTACCTCTTTTTGGGGAACAGGAAATTTTCTCCAAAATCTCTACATAGGATCTAGGTGTGGGAATGGCCAATGGATCTGTGACCCATTGGCAAAAGTTTTAAATTACAGATTGTATACTATCTAATTTGTTCTTTGCAAATGAACTTCTTGTCCTTCCTACTCTTTTGATTCACTTATTGCAAGGGGCAAGGTCAGTGTTCTCCATTGAGAAGTTGTCAAAATCAGGCTCCTGAGGATCATTCAGGAAAAATGGAAGCCATCTCTGCCCTTCCTGGAAAAGGGCAAAAACCAGCACTTACAAATGGCACAGTCAAAAAACAACACCACAGGAAGACAACAATTTGACTGGTCTAAACACTAAACTCATGCTTAAAAAGTACTTGTTAGAAAAAAGCTGATGACAGTGTCATTTCAATTGAATCTGCATCCTGAAACATCAGGTCTTCAGCTTCTCATTCTCCCTTGATCAGTCTCTGCCATACAAAAAACCTAAGCTTGCCTTGAACCAAACCATCAATTTCAACTCTTAAATCCTGGGCATGAGTGATTGATATAGACAATTGTTTTCAATGCACCAAGGTGAAAAATTAGTTTTTAGGATGAAAAAAAATTGACTAGTTCATAACAGTAGGTAAGAATTCCATGTCTGATTTTGGAAAACTTTGCAAAGGATTTCAAGATCAATTTCTCTGTTAATTAGATCATTAAAATTTTAAAACCAACATTTTAGAATTGATTGTAATTTATTACTGAGTAGAAAACATGAATGGTCCCTTATTTTAGCACAAAAAGAAGTAAGTGGAAGGCTATAAGTTGTTAGAGTGCTTTTGAGTGCCACACTTTTGGTTTTTAATTAGATGCTTAGTCAAAGGAGGTATGCCAAATTTATCTTCAAACAATGCCTTCAGTTTGAAGTGCAACAGGTTTTTCTTTGAAACAGTATTCTCAATCTGATTCATTTTGTTGGGTATTCTTTATTATTCAAATTATTTCCTCAGAAATCAATAATTTTCAATCAAAAATTGAAATGTATGTGATCAAATTTCTAATTTTTAAATTTTCCCCTTCCTCAACACAAAAACTGGTTTTTCTTGGATCTGATTTTGCAATCAATTTCTTTTTTATCATGTAATTTTTTTTTTCTGTCAATTTTGTTGGAGGAAAGTAGATGGTTTTCTGTTTGGAATTCAGAATTATTTTAAATAAATAGTGATTTTTTTCATTTCAATTTTAATGATTCATTTCTAGAGGGGAAAAAACAACCAGATAAAAAGTTCAAGCAAATCTATTAGGCAGCGAAGAAAATTTGCGATATAGGATTGATGTTGTCAAAACAATGGCGAAGTCCAAAGACAACCCGGTAGCCTCAAGAAGTCTCACGAAGACCCTTGGATTGATTTAAGCGCAGGGTCGTCCATGCTGACACACATTTTGCAATCTGAGGGTGCGATCGAAAATACAATTCAGCTTAAAGTTGCCAGATAACGATTAATTTGTGAAATCAAACAACTTACTGGTGTGGCTATTGCAACCACCACTGCAAGTCCAGGTCTTGTCATTTCCATCAGTGCATACTTTAAATAAAAATGGCAAGAAAACAAGTGTTTTTTAGCACGGCGGCGTATATTTATTCACTGTGTATGACATGAACAGCTTACCGTTTTGGATCGGATCTTTCTTGGTACCGAAAAAGTAGTTGTTTGTGCAAGTCACTTGGGCCACGGTAGTATTTCCCTTTGTAGTGCTGTCGGGTCCGGTGATGATCAGCTCAACACAGGTGTTGCAAACTAATTGAAGTAGTGATTTTATCAGCTTTAAATCCCCAAAAATAACCATTTTCGAAGTCCTGGCCTACCGGGGTGGTTGTTACAAGAGCCGATGTCACACAGAGCGTCTGCGACCCCTTCGGGGCCTTTACAAGCGGCTTCGGTCGGAACAGTCGAATCTGAGCAAAAGCGTACCATTCAGTCCCTATGCTTTCGTTCTAAATCAAGAGAAGGCGAGTTTCCACATACATTTTCCGCTGCTAGCAGCTTTGGTATCGTTAGATGACAGGGCCGCAATGTCAGCCTCGGAGAAGGGCATGTAAGCTTGTGTGCATTCCATGCTAATCACGGTAGGCTGTGGGCCACCTGAGGGAGCTTTTCCTCCAGCGGCCGCTTTGATGGCTCCGGAGGGAGCGTTGACACCGGGAGCTGCTGAATCAGCGCTGATACCACAAGCCATTAAGGCAGCGGTGGCGAAGAAGGAAACTTGCATGTTGAAATTGAAAATGTAGCTGGAGTAAGGTTCAATTGAAGCTTATGGGCCGGGCCTCGAAGATTGAGATGGCGCTGAAGATGAGACTGTCTAGAATAATCTTCGAATAGGTCAAGGAGAATAAGCTAGATCCGTTGAGTGGAAGCTGGATGAACTCAAAAATTCATTCAAGTCGGGCTTTTATCTTCTGGTGTCCTTGGTGAGAGGAAAGCTCAGGTGCACTAGTCAGGTGCACTAGCAACGCTCCCATATCTACATCGCCATAAAGTGTATCTGGGACCTGCGCAAACAAATACGCTGCCGACAATTTTTGAGACGAGTGTTAAGAGAGCAAGACCGACACGATTGTTGTAGTTCGCAGTCATCAGGCCCTACGCAACTTGGTTAGACGACGCTAGGATTCATTGATCACACGCATCCTCCAGCAGAGTGCGAGTGTCTTCTGCGTACCGCTTCACATTTTTACGACATCATTTCGTGCTATCATCTCGGCTGTGAGCCTACATCATAGTGAAGGATACAGAAGCTAAGAAGTGTCGCGGGGAGCTCCTGAATAAGGTCCTTAACGTTTCGGCGACACACTCAAGCTATAATGTGACACATAAGCCAAGAACTTGGTCTCGATAACTCACTCCCGAATGTGACCAGCAACCCCTGCTTCACATGCAATCCGATAAACTGTACTCTGAAGATTCAAGATGAATTTACATTCAAACTATATATTGGTAAAAGTATAACAAATGGGGTAAATTCGACATCGCAGCAGGAGAGAGAATGTTTACTAATCTCGACCGAGAACAAATCTTCAGCAGAATATAGGAGAAGGTCATAGAGAGATACAATCTTGACAGCTAAGATCTCAGTAATTTTCAGGCTATCCGAGCTAGCAACTTTTCGTTGTCAAGTTCAAAATGCGAGGAGTTTATAAGAACATGAAAGAGCAAGATGATTGAAGTCGCGATAGTTAACTGCAAGGGCAGAAGAGCAGAAGTAAAGATGGGGTTGGGGGATCTTTTTCTGAAGAACGAAATGATCAGAGCGGAAAGGTCAAAGATCTTCGAGAGATCAGTGAGACCTTTATGTGAGTTTCAATGATTCTCTCTATTGCAGTGACGGCATTAACCCTTGTAACAGTATGCACTGATAGAAGGTGAGAAACAGGACTACGAGTATGAGAGCAACACACAAGATGAAAGGTTAACACACGAAGAGTTTAGAAGTGGAGATTTTTCAAACGATGAAATAACGGTATTTAGTCGGACAGTGGTGCCCGACTCGTTTATTCAGCTAATTGATCTCGACCTCGGTCCTTTCCAGGGGTATCCTTCGATAGATAGAGGTTGAGCTTCTACTCACTCTACTACTTGGCTCCTCCTAGGATTTGTGACCGTGAGGGTGGGAATGTTTGTTGATCGGCTTGGTCTTGGTGGTCAGTGTTGATGAAGGATGAGGGAGAAAATTCGAGAGTCGTGAGGAGATAGGAAACAGGAAAAGAAATGGAATAGGATAGAAAGAGACTGAGAAAGAAGCAGAGAGGGGATTGACTCATTGAGACGGCCAGGGTCCTTGGGCATCTCTCCCGCGGGAGGTAAACGGCGAAGCTAAATCCGATTTACCTCCCGACCACCCGAAAATCACCTGTCCCGCGGGTGCTATCCGCGGTTATTGTACCTCGGGAGGCATGTGAGGGTTTTGGGGTGCCACATCTGGCAACCCTCTAGCTCCCGTGATATCCTTCCATATTCGATACATCCATGTGCAATGCGTGCGAATCCCACTGGACATCTTCATGCCCGCCTCCTCCAAAAGTTGCCACCGCCCCTCCGCCCCCCCAAACTGCTCAATTGTTTGGTCCGGGTGGCAGGGAATTGCACACAAATACCTCCCTCTGCAGTTTTTGGCGCAGCGGTTTGGGGAGGCAAAACCTGCTGCACAAACCTTAATTTTACAGTTTGCCTCCCAACCTTTACCCCCTGCAGGAGAGATGCCCTTAGAGCATCTCCAATTGTCTTGGTAAACCTGCTTGTTAGCTAAGTTTACCAAGGAATTTTCACAATTGTGCAAAAATAGGAGCTTGCTAACAAGCAAGCTCCATAAGTCTGGTCCATTTTCCATTAAGTTACCAGAATTTAGCAAGCTTTCTAGCTCCCCCCTTCAACATCTCTTTCATATCCTATACCCCACCAACCTGCCATATACATACATCATCCCAATATCCTCTTCCACCATCCAAGCTTTGATATCCCCCCCACTGTCATCACATTGCAATATCCCCTCCCCCCTCCCCCAAGCCCCAGCTCCAACATGCCCCATTCCCCCAGCTCCCTCCCTCCTTCATTGCCATCCCCATATCCCCCCCCTCCCCCTATCCCAATCCAATATCATCACTATTACCAGATATGGACCCAACCAGCCTCTCATCTAGCATGGCAACCAATATTAATGAGAATAGAACAAAACAAGCCCTCAACTGGACCCCTCAACTAGGGGAGCAGCTTGCTTGATCTTGGATTGATGTCAGCAAAAATCCAGAATTTGGAACAAATCAAACTGGCATCACTTTCTTCAAGAGGGTTCAGGAAGACTTGAATGTCCACAGCAAAGGAACTTAACATGATTTGGACTGTGTCTGGAACAGGTAAAATTGATTTTCTCCTGATCTCTCACTATACTTGGCCCATAAACTCACCATCATTTTACTCTTTGAACTATACATGGGACAACCTCAACACCAAAAGATTGAAGTTTTTGGCCATCTATTGTGCAATTGAAAAATTTCCACCAAGTAAATCAAGTCCAATGGACTGGACGCATCAAGAAAAGGAGATGTATCA